>JAQIVE010001860.1:0-22516 GCA_034698285.1 Sminthurinus bimaculatus | reverse complement strand
AAGTTCAGAGTAAAGAGCTATGAAAATGGAATTAAGTGCAGAGCAAGCATTGAGAGCCATTGGTGCCAAGTTACACAAGAGCCAACACTACAATTTCAACATGAATAACTTTGATAATAATAATAACTGTAACAATAATAGTTTCCGTCAACATAATAATCGTTACTTTGATATCATGTCTGACGACTTGGACTTTGAAGACGAGTGTGACTTTTACCGCGAGGAGAAGTCACAGTTCCCTCCCGCTCACAGCTTGAGCAGCAGCTACGGCAGCAACAGCAGCAGTGATGAGGATTGGATGTGCAAGGAGTTAGTGCCCCTGTCCGATCAGATCCAAAACATGTCCACCGAAAATCTTCAACTTGACCCCGCCACCCTTAGAACCACTCTGAGAAGGAATACATCATTTGACCGGTGCTTCTTCCAGCCAAATGAGAGAAAAGTACTAGTGCTTTACACTGGGGGTACTGTTAAAACTTTATGTTTATGAGTCAAGATTAAGAGTAACTTTATTAAATCAAAAATACAACTTATATAGACCACGAATTGTACCAACTCTTGATGTATAAATACGTCAGCAAATAGTTTAGTACAAACGTCAAACTCTGTTCTAAATTGACAATTATTGACTGTTTTGTCACGTATGACAAAACAGGATATAACTAAATATATATTATGAATAGCTCAATAATATATGTAACATTGTTTACAATATAACATTTTATATTACATATTTTTAACAGGTACGGTCGGCATGACCAAATGTAAAAAGAAAGGAGGTAAATTATCTACACTGTTATTTAAAGTATTTACATATCTTTCTCTGTGTTGGATTGCATTTTAAAGCAATAAAATTAATTTCATTTTGTCTCTGTCCCTTGTAGCTCTCATCTGCGCCCCAAATATGTTAGAACAAACAGTTAGAAGCTTTCCCCATTTACATGATGCTGAGTATGCCAAAGTCCGATTTGCCGACGCCGTTGGAGAGAATGGAAAGACTCCTTTGATTCTACCCGAAATCCCAGGAGAAAACCATGTACGTAATTACTTATACTTTCTAACACTAATATTTTTGATGATTAATAATAGAATTATTATTATTGTTAATACGTCATATTTTATTATATAATATGTTATTATTATTATTAAAATAATTCGGATAGAGATTGGTATATACAATTTACGAATACGACCCTCTCCTCGACTCCAGCAATATGACCAGTAAGAATTGTTCTTCCAAATATTATTAAATACAATAATAGAATTGTTGAAAAACTATAATATTTGTTTAGAATTATTGTATTAAAAAGACTAATACATAAAATGTATTCTGCTTTCATTCTAACAGTGGACGATTGGGTTCGTATTGCCACGGACATTAAGGAAAATTACACAAATTTCGATGGTTTCGTGGTTCTTCATGGGACGGATACACTCAGCTACACTGCCTCAGCCTTGTCCTTTATGATGGAGAATCTGGGGAAGAGCGTGGTGGTCACCGGTTCCCAAATCCCACTCTTTGAAAGCAGAAGTGATGGTCGAGACAATTTCCTCGGAGCTCTAATCATGGCTGGAAGGTAAATTTACACAACTATTAAAAAATATGACACACTATTCATTGTACATAGTTTTCAAGGCCATGCTATGTTTGATTTATTATGAAAAACTGCATTGGTATGTATTAATATGAAATGTAAATAATGTCGAGTTTTCTACAATTTTAGCTACATTATCCCGGAAGTGACCTGCTACTTTGGCCACCGACTCTTTCGCGGTAAGTATTTAAATATTTAAGAATGTCATTGGTATATTATATATTACTATTAATTATTAATCGCAAGTAGACAACCCGGAAAGTCAATCTATATGACGTTTGTCTTTTTTCTTTGTTCAGGCAACCGAATCTCCAAAGTGTCAGCGGATAGTCTGCAAGCCTTCGATTCACCTAACATGAGCCCATTAGCCACCATGGGGATCAACATTTCCATCAATTACCAGAGTATCTTCCGCCCCCTCTCCATTTCCCCCTTCCAGCTGAACACGTCCCTCAATCGAAATGTGGGGCTCCTCCGACTCTTTCCCAGGTAATGGTGATTCTGGTGTGAAAATACTCACTTTTATAGCATGTGTATGTAGCTTAAATTATAGTATAAAGAATTTTAAAGAATAAACCAATAACTGCCTCCAGCTTTATTGAATGGTTTTTAGTGCAATGTCCTTTAAATCAAAAACTTTTATTAACTTTTACAACCCAGCATTACCCCCGAGGCTGTCAAAGTCTTCCTCCAGCCCCCAACTATGGGCGTCGTCCTCCAAACATACGGAGCTGGAAACTTCCCGACAAATAGAATAGACCTTCTCAAGGAGTTTGAAGAAGCTTCAAGAAGAGGAGTCCTTATTGTGAATTGCACACAGTGCGGCCATGGAACGGTGAGATTTTGATGCCTTTCGGATTGATGTCTTAATACATTTGTCTAAATACTCTAAGGATAAATTTAAAATTTATAAGATTTGTTTTTACATATTATACACAGGTGAGCGCAATTTACGAGACTGGAAAGACTATAGAAGCGGCGGGGCTAATACCTGGGTCAGTGATTCTACCTTTTTTTAAGATTTTCAAAAGGGCTTTCTTTTTTGGAGAGATAGTATAATTATAATATTATAACATTTTCATCATTGGTTTATAATTTTTCATTTTATATTATTTCAAAAATTTCAGACATGACATGACTCCTGAGGCATGTCTCACCAAGTTGAGCTTTGTCCTGGGTCAGACTGGTTGGAGCTTGGAGAAGAAGAGAGAGATGATGCAGTGCTCAATTCGTGGGGAATTAACGAAAGTTTCCAAAGTGTCGACTAGTCATCAAATATTGGCCTCAGCAAGACGAGAATATCTACAAGAGAGACGAGACTTTTTGTGTGGAGGAAACACTGGCTACCCTGGTGAACTTTTATCATCTCCCACATCTCCATCAAATCAACCCCAAAATGGAGCCATTGCCGGGGGACACGACGTGGTCAACCGAATCGTCCGAATCGTGGCGGCATCGTTGCGGATGACCTCCCCAGAGGAAGTGGAAGGTGTAAAAAGGATTCTCGCCCCGAGTTTATCCTGTGCCCTTGTCGCTCAAGCGATTCAGGCCAGTGACAACGAATTTCAAATAAATAGTCTGGACGCTCTTTTTGGGGAGACGGAATCGGAGATAAGTCTAAGTGACGTTGGAACTTTGGGAAGAACGCCTTTACATTTTGCTGCCGCACTAAATGACGTCCCGGCGGTCGAGTTCCTGTTAAAAAAAGGTTCTTCAGTTCACTGCCGCGATGCCCGAGGATTCTCGCCGCTTCGTGAGGCCATCGAGGCAAACAGCCACAATGTCATCCCCGTGCTGAGACAGTGCGGAGCACATTTAACTCTCGAGAGCTTCGCCCTAGGAGCTGAACTTTGCCTGTAAGTTTACATCTTATATAAAGTCTTCATCATATATAGACGTTCTTACATTTTAAACTGTATTTTATGGAGATTGCTGCTTTCGAGTCATATTGTACAATATAAAATATAATGAATATCTATGCCTTTTTCTTTGTTACAGTGCTGCGAGCAAGGGAGATTTGAAAAGACTGCAATCGTTTCTTCTTGCTGGAGCAGATTTGAATCAAGTTGATCCATGTAATCGAACTGCTCTTGCAGTGGCCACAGAAGCGGGTCAACGAGCCATCGTACAATTTCTCCTCGAGTGTCACGTTGACCCCTCGCCCAAGAACCTTTTTGGTCAAAGTCCACTTGATATCGCCAGACTGATCAACCGCCAAGACATTGTAAATCTTTTCTCCTCCGTCAGCAACATTAATAGCAATAGCAACAGTAATTTCAACAACAATAGCAATAATTGTAATAAGTTAGAATTAGATTGATTGTTTTTGTCTTTTACCTTCAGCCTTTTTTAACTTCGATTCATAACAATAATAATTATTTTTTTATATAACTATATTCCTAATTTCTACCTAGATACTTGTTTAATCTATTACTACTGTTGTATAATACAATATTATTATGATATAAAGGTAGTGATAGGCGATATAAAACCAAGGACAGTCATATATCAACATACTATTTACTGCTGTGGAGCTAAATAGACATTAGATATTTATTTATTATTTTCGTCCTCCATAAGACTTATTAGCCTTTATCCTTTATATAGTTATTCCTCTTCAGAGATGTTATTTATATTATTGTAAATTATAATGTCAGTCAGTTTGTTTTGCCGTAGACTAATATCGATAAATTTTTTGTAGGATCTCGCACACTCTAAAGTATATTGTACAATATAATAGAGACACATTAAATTATTTTATTATATTATAGACCTGCGTCTACTATTAGATTCTAGCTAGGGAACTTTAAGAGCCAGTTGATGGACTCGTATTTATCATTACCTATAAAGTAAGAATCATTCTTCTTACTGCATAAATGTAATAAAATCGTTTCTGGCTCTTAAATTATTATTTAGCATCATGATTGCTTGTTTTTTTTTATTCCAGCTTTAGACTTTGTATATTTTCATATGTTATTATTAGTTATTATTACTATTCTTATTCAGTTGTTATTTATTTAGAAGTAGAATGTGTGACCATCATCGACAACATTCAGATATTGAATCAGAAATAATTCAACATTAAATGTTGAATTATTTCTGATTCAATATCTGATTTCTGATTTATTTATGAATGTGGGTACTGGGTACATAGTCTCTACATTACCAGATTCTAATCTGTGATTCTATACAGAATTTCAGAATAATAATGTTATTAAAATTAAACATATTATTATTGTTACTACTACTTGTCTAATTTTTACTAACAATAAGTACATAAGTCACCTATTTTGTATAATATTTAAGAATAATAATATACTAATACTACTCCGTAATAATCTTTAGCTCTTCGTTCCTCACCTCATAATACTTACAATTAATTATTTTATTTTACCAATACCAATTACTGTTGTTACTACTTGCTACTGCTTGAAATTACTATTATTTTGTATTTTTGTTCTTTTCTTCTTAGAAAAACTTCTATAAACTTTATACTTCACTAATAAAATGAAATTCTATGAAACATAAATAATAAAATTAAAAGTATAATAATGTATTATGTAATGTAATAAGTATGATGTTTTCTGCTTGCTTTTGGAATTCCAAATCATAAATTGTTACTTCTGTATTTTATGCATGATTCTCAGTCCGCGTATTTGTTTATACACGACAACAAGAATTATTTCAATGCTACATCCGTTCAATAATAATATCAACAATTCGCTAGCTATTATTTAATTAGCGTGCATTATCAACTAAGCACTAGTTGTTGTTGTCAGCATTCAGCAATAATACGAAACACTTATTACTTGTTAGGGATGGGAATGTTTCTGGCAATGCTGCTCGTTTTACTCGGAAGCACTTGGCTCGATGAGTAGTGTTTTTTAGTTGTACTACGTAAGTACGTATCCTAAAGAAAGCCTGAGTACGGTTGATTTTTGAGTGCGGAATGAAAAGCAGTCATCGCTTGATGATGGAGCGATGAGGAAGAAAAGAACTTTTCTTTCCTCAATGTCTTCCCCATTCTCTCTCCTTGTGCTTAGTGTTGCTCCGTGAAGTGAAAACTCCAAAAACTTCAAGACATTATACATTCGTTGATTTATTGAAGATATTATATTGTTATTGTTCATGGACGAAAAACACCCTCAATTTAAATGTACATATTAGTACACTGTCATTCAATTACTGGTTAGAATGGACGACCGAACAATTGACAAGGTGTTTGCAGGATGTCTTGAAGACCTACCACCCGTCAGCTCAAAAATCGTCCGCATTTTTACAAGCTCCACTTTCACAGGTTTTTTATATACATTTTTTTCATAACCCTATAGTCGGTAAAAATAAAATTGGATGTTTTGTAAAAAAAATATTAGATAGATATTTTTAAATATGAGGATCCCCCCGAATAAAGTAAGCAGAACGGCGGGATTGGCTATTTTCATAGAGTATCAATAAAATACACTGCGAATAGCCAAAATAGCCGACCTCACCGTGCTAAATTCATGGGGGTCCTCATAATATTACAATATATTATAAAACGGATAACATTTAAATAAACAGACACGACGCTGGAACGAAATACGTTGATGGCCGAAGTCTACCCTAAAATCAAAGAGTACTGCCGTGAGAAACATGGCTTGGAGTTTCAGGTATAAAATCACAGCAGATCAAAATAAAATGATAAAAAATTGATAATCTAATAAAATTAATTCCTTCTTTTGTACAAGTACCTACGTTCAAAATCAGCCAAATGTTTCTAATGGCCGATGGTAATGTTTTCACAAAATAATGTCTGCGCAAAAAGATATCCTGGCATATGAACAATAATGAACATATTATATTATGACTATGGAATTTTTCATATGTATGGTTTTGTTTTATTTCGGTGCATATTTTTTAATATGCCGACCTGTGACACGTTGACAGGTGGTGGACATGCGTTGGGGTGTTCGAGATGAGGCCACAGATGACCATATGACGACAGAACTATGCATGAGAGAAATTGGCAATTGTCAACGACTATCCATGGGGCCAAACTTTGTGGTCAGCTTTCTTCTTTTTTCTTTTTTATAAGTTATACACCAGGAATTTTTATTTATGTTATGCATGCATAGTTTGTCATTTTTTGTATTTTTACTTGCCTCTTACTTGGCTCACCAATCATTTCCATATTATTTCTGCCAGTCCCCGACTCCTTTTGCGTTCCATCCCTACCCATTCATTATTATTTACTTATTGTGTATACATATTATACACCCACCAATCCAATGACCAATTTATCTTAATTAGGAAACGTCCGTTGCTTCTTGTCAATCTTTCATCTCGCATGTGGCATAGGACAAGTCGACAGTTCCTTCTTTGCCTATATAGTCTCAACAAAAACAATCACAGTTGTCAACGCGCTGTCAACACAGCCTTTCTCCTTTGCTGTCTTCAGTCAAATGATCTATTTATATGAAATATCAACAGTAATTTAGTCAGCAGTATAATATAACTGCAAAAAAATATTTTTAATATCATACAAAATACAAAATAAGGATATTACAAGGCAATATTACGATAGGCATTTCAACGTTTTTTGTGCTTTTACGTTGAAAAATCGGTTTAAAGAAAGAAAGGGATGTTCATTATCCATTACCAACTCATTAGAAGCATGTAGAATGTACATAACACATAAGTTGTAAAAATGCAAATTATATACCGAAAAATGAATGGCGTAGCTATATAAATATAAAGCATTATTATAAATAATGATGATGTAATTACTACTTGATACAACATAATAATATGTACATAGAATTATACAATACAATAGCAAGCATAAGGAGTGATGATGTGATGATAAGAAATGGGAAGAGTTGTTTTCTGGTGAGAAAAGTCAAGAGTGTATTTTTGGATAAAAAAGAAAGAAAAGATTGGACTCGAGATAAATATATGAATGAACTGGGAGGCTCTATAAGTTCTAACCCTACATAATACATTATACACAATAAAAACACATGGATAGGGAAAACATTGTAAATCAGTAGAGTTGATAGTTGACTTTTGATACAAAAATGATAGTGAGAGTATAATATAAAAGTGGATCAGGCAATATGTATTTTATTTATGTTTCATCCGATATCACAGTGGACTCTAATAAGTACATGACTTTGAATGTAATGGATGATGGCAGTGGTAAAGTTACCCCGTAGCCGAATTAAATATCTACGTATGTATGTGCATACATCGGAGAGATTGGCGAGTTGGTCAATCGATAGCTGTGTAGGCCGTCCCGTGACAAGCACCGACTGCAACCAGAATCTAAAAGCATCCTGCACATTACATATGTATACATAATATAGGTACAATACACATACACACATTGTATAATTTATATTGCATTGTATATTATAATGCCTAGGCATTATAATTGTATATTATAATGCCTATTATCATAACAATATGTACATCAAAGTGAAAGCACGAGGAAAGTTTTCTACACTTTCTCTCACTCCGACGAATACAAACTGAATCCGCATTTTTCCCTGCTTAGATTTAGAATTAGATAAGTAAAAGAATCTATTAGATAATGTTCAAATGCTGTTACAGCTTGTATTCAGTATGCATATTCACGGTTCTTTTTTGAAAATAAAAAAAGTAGAAAAAAATGATTTTCCCCACAATATTATTATTTCTGACGATAAGTACTTAAGTAGGACTTTGAGCACAAACATGTACATTTGTGCAGATGATACATTTATACTGTTGGATTGAGGATTTGATTATTTGAGTATTTTGTGGGGCTTTTCTTGACCCTTTTTTTGTATGCCCCATGTTGAAGGTGTTTCTGGGTCAGAAATATGGGTATCGACCCATCCCCACGATAATCGTGGCCACAGAACTGATCCTGTTGAAAGAGACCCTGGTGTCCATGGGCGTGGATGTTCATCTCCTCGATCTCTGGTTGAAATTTATCTTCTATATCTATGTGTGAATCAAAGCTCACAATAATAATTATTTCATGATGATTGTTTCAATGAATTTAGGTTAAACCCCTTAACTTTTTTCCTTTTACAAAAGGTACAAAAAGGACTCGAATGCTGTGCCTCACATTTTCATCCTTCAACCCATCTCCTCCATCCTCGTCAATTTTAACAACAAGGTCAAAGCCGACAGGACTCTGGAAAATAAATTAAAAAATTATTAAATTTCTGTATTTTAAAAATTTTATTATAATCTTTTATGCTTTAACCCTTGTTGTTGATTGAGACAGCGAGTTCCAAAGTTGCAGTCCCAAGATCAGGCCATTTGGTGGGACACCCTGGGCAAGATGCAGAAGCTGCTCAGGAAGGCAGCCCACATGTGCTTCATCAACGGGAGCATGGACGCGGACACTATGCACAACTACTTTATGTCGGGTAAGATCCAAGGTCAAGGTCATGGGTAAATTTAATTGTCTTTTGCTTCTGCATCTATAATGTAAGTCTATTGGGGGGGGGGGTGTGAAAACAGTGACGGAGCGAGAGGTAATCAACGGGATTCTTAACGTGGACAATACAAAGGCGCACTGCCTGGGCTACATCCGCTACATCAACAACATCAACCTACAGAATATCAAAAAGGCCTCCAACTACTTGGACATTGTGAACCGGGGACTGGACGCGGAGGCGGCTCGACTCCTCGGCAACCTCCGGGACGAGCGTCTTGTGGGTAAGATGGAGGCCTCCAACCTCCAAAAGTACACGGTGGAGTGGATGGGGCGGGAAGGGATCGCGGCGGACACTCACGAGGAATATCTCTCCCACTTCCTCGCCCACTTCTACAAGAACATCACCAAGCTGGTGGATCGGGCCATGCGGAAGGAGGATTCCTCCGCCCAGGGTGTCATCGTCACGGAAATCCTCCAGCACCTCCACGCCTGCAACAACTCAGTCAACGTCTTCTACGGGCGTGAGGAGAGTCTCGCCAAGGCCAAGGACTACATTCTTGGAAGGGCGGACACGCCGCTCGTCCTCTACGGGGCAGGGGGCTGTGGAAAGACATCCCTCCTCGCCAAGTGTGCCGCCATGTGCTTTCCATGGTATGGTGGTGAGAGGAGTGCCCTGCCCCTCCTGATCCTCCGCTTCCTTGGCACCACCCCCGACTCCTCTGCCCTCACACCCATGCTCATCTCACTCTGCCAGCAAATCTCGTACAACTTTATGCTCCCCATGGAGGAGATCCCCGATGACCTCGTCCCTCTCACCGCCCACTTTAAGCAGCTCCTCAGCTACGGTACTGCGGAGCAGCCACTTGTCGTCTTCCTCGACAGCGTCGACCAGGTGACTCTCTCTCTCTCTCTCTCTCTCCCACTTCTTTTTTATTTTTTACATCCCCACTAACAAAAGTAATACTCCTACAATTACCAAATCATGATAACTTTTATTGGAGGATGTCGATAGCATTATTTCTTTCTTCATTTCTCACTCTGCTCTGATTGGATAGATGACTGGAGCGTCTGGAGCCAACAAGCTGACCTGGCTCCCCTCTAAACTCCCACGACATTGTAAAATTGTGATATCGTGTGTGTATGAGCCGGAGGACGAAGTCATTTCCCAGGACTACCTCCTCCTCCGGAGGATCCTCGACGCCCAAGAATGTTTCCTCGAAGTTGCCTCCCTCGGTAAGCACATACCATTCATCTTTCCATTTTTCTCTAATAATATTATAGCTCAAGAAATGGGATAAAAAAAGAAAATGTATAGATTATAATATTGATTAAAAAAAGGAGAAGGGGGATAATAATATTTGTTTGAAAATTGTCAGGTGAGGCTCTGGCGACGAATGTGATTCGTCGGTGGTTGGTGGGGGCGAATCGGGACGTGAATAACTACCAGTGGCGCGTAGTTTGCAACGCCCTGTCCGAGTGCTCCCTCCCTATTTTCGTCAAGTTGGTGTTTGCGGAGATTTGTCGGTGGAAGAGTTACTCCAAGCCGCAGGACACTCAGCTCGCCGTCTCCGTCATGGACTCCATATTCAAGCTGTTTGAGCGGATTGAGATTCAGCACGGCCGTCTTCTTGTCACTCACGCCCTCGCCTACATCACGGCGGCAAAGAGCGGACTCAGTGAGACGGAGCTGGAGGATCTCATCAGTCTGGACGACCGCGTCCTGGACGACGTCTATCAGTATCACATGCCGCCCGTCCGCCGGATCCCACCCTTGCTCTGGACTCGGATCAGGAACGATCTGCCCAACTACTTGTCCGAGAGGGAGGCCGACGGCGTCTCCGTCCTCAGCTGGTACCACAGGTAAACAACAGTTTACTCTCTTGTCTCTCCGTCATTTTCAAATAAAAAAAACATTATTAATGTATGTGTCTATTATTTTTAAAATAATGAGTGAATGCTTTTTTTCCAGACAATTTCGAGACGCAGCCCGAGAGCGATATTTCAGTGACGAGAGCATGAGCATTTACTTTCACTCCTCTATCGCGGACTATTTCCTGGGGATTTGGGGTGGAGGGAATCCAAAGCCGTTCAAGTACACGGAGATTCAGAGGCATCGGTTCAACTTGGCGGATAAGGAGGGGTCAGCGGACCGAAAAGTTCCTCCCCAGCCACTTGTCTACATGGGGAAAGATGGGAAGGTGTCCCGCTATAACCTCCGCAAATTCGGAGAGCTTCCCTATCATCTGGTCCGAGCCAAACGATTCAGCGACCTCTACAGCAACGTGTACGGTTAAGGCCACCCACAGTTTTTTTAAATTGTCATTTTCCGCTAGAATATACTTACAGAAGCAGGTACGTAGGTAATTTTAAATTTTATAGCAATGTACTTGTGTATGTACAAATGTAGGTTATTTAACTACCAGTGGCTGCACGCCAAAATCGCCTCTTGCCCACTTCAGTCCGCTCTCAGTGACTATGAAGACGCTTGTCTAAATGTTAACGACAAGGAGGCATCCAGGTTTTCATCATTACCCTTTTTATTATTATTGTTCAACTATAACAAGGCGCATTTTGTGGTTCATCTTTTTCATTATTGTCTTTAGTGCATGTTAAAAATGTTTCAATGTCTCAGTTATAATCTTGTAACTTGTAATGCGTCATTATTTTTTGATTTTACATTTTTTGTTAATTTCACATACCTTATCACAGACTTTTTAGAATACATAGCTACTTTTCACTTTTCACGGCAATTTTGTATGAAAAGTTTAAAAGTCTGAACTTGTGGGTCATATTTTGGATGTTTAATTATTTGGATGGCCAATGTTACTCTGATTTGAATTGTATTCGTGTGCTTATCACCACAATGTGTATGGTATGATGTGCACTCACATAATATTATAATATAATATTGTTTTACTTTCTTTGGTTTTTATTATTTCACATTTTCGTTGGTGTTTTTGGCTGATAATAATTTTGTCAATGTATCGTAATGTGTATAAACAATAAGGCATGATGAATGGTTGAATGTTTCACTTATTTTAAATGTCTCCAATCTCTGTCAATGCCTGTCTGTGTGTCGCCTGACACTTTTTTGCAACTGCCTTACTGACTATAGGGAATTTTTACGCAAGCTCAAAAGGTAATTGTTTTCCCTCCAACTCATATTCCATCATATTATTTTCCCAAAATTTCCTTCCATTCTTTTTTGTATGTATACATTATACTTTTCAACCGTCGGCCCTCTCGTCACTCCCAAATGTAAATTGTTATGCAAAATATATCAACATGATTCAATCAATAAAACGAATAAAACGTCTTTATTAAATAATGTTTAATTTAATAAAACGTTAATGAAGGAAAAGGGGGTGATAAAATAAATGTGTTATATAAAATGGGGGGAAATGGTGTGAATTATGTAGAGAGATAATGTTGGTAGCAGACGCACTGCGGCTGGGTGGTGCAATTTTGCTCAATCACCCGCAGATGTTGGCCCCGCAGCTTTTGGGTCGTCTTCTCCCGGAAATCGGTTGCAATCCCAACGTCAAGAGTTTGTTGAAGCAATGTGACCAGGAGGGCATCAATCACAATGCCCTTCTCCCCTCCTACCACTGTATGCACACCCCCGGTGGCCCACTCAAGGTTCACATCTATTTATGTGTCTAAATAAAGTATAATATTATATTATGTACCTATACTTCCTATCTTCAACAATGTCCAGTATAATTTATATACATCAAAATGGCTGTCATATTCATATTATCCTTTGGTCTACATACAGACAGATACATATAATATGTAAGTATATTACATACTCAGTTTTGATATATTATACATATACATGCAGTACTCCTTAGAGGGTCATCAGTTTGCCGTGTTTGGCTTCTGTCTGACGGCGGACTACCGTTACATCATCTCCGTGTCCAATAAGTTTGTGACATGGGACCTCTCGACGTCGGACATGTGTCGCGAGGTCATCCCAGGGATCGAGGGGATTCTCCAGGGTCTGGTCATCTCCCCGGATAATCGCTATGGAGCCGCCTACTCCAACATCAACCAAGTGGTTCTCCTCAACATGCTGACCAACGAGTTTCAAATTCTGGACAATCCTCTGGAGGGCAAGAAGCCCATAACTGGCCTCTACCTCCTCAATACTCATCTCATCGTCCATGGCCTAAGATGCTGGGTCATCTTCAAGTACCTTTTTGTTTAGACAAACATCATTATTAAACAAAACTTTAACTCTTCTTTATGTCCGAGTTATCATTCATATTTAGGTATCATAATAAACCATAAAAGTTTGAATTTCAAATGACTGACATTGTTTCCATATTATTATTTTTATGTATGCAGTATCCGAGGGGAAGTTGAGTCAGTGATTCCGTTGGCGGAGCACTTGAAGCCGATTCTGACCATGACGTTTGCCTCGCTCAAAGACTATTTCATGGTTTTGTGGTCGGGAAGTCTGGATGACACCCGGATGACTCTGATCACGAGTGTGGAGGGGGAGGAGGCCACTCCACTCAATTTCCATGGAGCCCTCGTCATCTCCGGGTCCCGGACAAAGCTCTACACGTGCATCGAGTCCCAGGGTAACTCGGTCGTCGAGATGAATCTTGTCAACGGGCAAGAGTGGCACATGGACCGAGTTTATGACTCCAACACTGACAAGCTCATTCAGCTGGAATTCTCGCAGGAGGAAAAGTACATTGTCGGCACCTTCATGATGGGATACAAAGTAAAACAAAATTAGTAATTATTCACAATTCATTCATTCATCTTTACTCATAGTGTAATGGATTGGGAACAGTTCCAAATGTGCTGGAGTTACCCCACGTACATTGATACAAGATTAAGACAATTTACAAATTTTGAGATCAAAAAACGGGGTGTTAATTAGAAGTGATGTAGCGTAAAAAATAAACGTAAATAACTACTGACTAGCTTGATAAAAACTCAGCCAGCCGGTCGGATAACAGTGATTCAGTTGATCTTCCTGACAATATCATTACCAGTTTATAATAACAATCAGTCAATAATAAAAAAATTATTATTGTTTGGAATATTATATTTGTAGGTATTTGACCTGGCTTCTGGCAAAATGGTGACCCTTCTCCTCCCAGACAATGGAATTCGAAATATTTCGACCAAACTACTCGAGTCCAACTCTTGTGTATTGTCCAAAGATAGCATTTACGCCATTGCTGGAGTTCGGTAAGTAAGGCGGACGAATATGCTGGACAACAAATTTTAATTGACTGTATATGCTCTAGTGTAATTCCTTGGAAATTTCAGCCATAAAATCAGCCATAAAAAATATCTTCCTATAACTTATCCTCCTCTTCACCCTGTAGGAAAAACCTTTATGTGTGGGACATGCAGAGTGGTGAGTTGCTCAAAAACTTGGATGCTCATTTTGGTCGAATCATCAAAATCTGCAGCTTGACGATCGGCAACTGGAATTCTGTCATCACCTCCAGGTTTGTATTCTATTTAATATTTTATTTGATCATAATAATAATTATTATTATTATAGGTATCTATTACTGTATACTCTATTTATGTATTGTAAGTACCTATTCACAAAATATCCTTATTTATTATACTTATGCACGGCTTTGTAGTATTGATCGGACTGTGAAGGTTTGGAACATCAGCAATATTTTCGAGCAGGTTCACGTAATTGACCGCCATGAACTTCAAATCGATTCCATCAGGTACTTTTTAGATATAGTTTTAAATTACCACAGCTCAGTAATAGCAAGAAAACGTCCAAAAAACGATCCCAAAAATGAAACCTTGAAAAAGAAGGACCGCCGACAAAATAAATCTGCAATTTATAACGGAACCTTGTTTTAGTACAAAATCATTATTTTGTGTATTTCCGTTGTCAGTATTTCACCGATTTCGATGCTGGCAGCAACAGCGACTCGAAGTTGCATCGGCATTTGGGACTTGAGGACGGGGAAGCTAGCGGCGAAATTGGCGGACTCTCCCCTTGGCGCGATAGTGACGCATGCGGTGATCACAAAGAGCGGGACGCACATTGTGGGGGCGGAGTCGGGCTCGATTATCATCTGGAGTGTGGAGGAGCTCAAGGTTCTGTTCAAGGAGGAGCAGGAGGGAGTCAAGCAAATGCTCTTCATTGACAAGGACACCGTCTTCCTCACCGTGTCCAAGATTGGCGGGGCAGACCTCAAGTGTCACGTAATTGCGAGGCAGATGCCCTCTGGCGAGAAAATCTACGAGTTTGAGTATCCGATCAAAAACCTGCGGAACCTGATCGCCACCAGCGATTCCTCCCTCCTCGTGGGCCCCGGCTTCGAGAAGCTCAAGGACACCCTCTACATCTTCAACGGCAAGACGGGGGTCATGAGTCACAAAATTATACTCAAGTACCCCAACTTTAAGGACTACTTCTCCATTCTGGCTGTCCCAAAGAGAGCCACCCAAATCGCTCTCATCGACTCTGACAAGGGCAACATCATCGACGTCAAAACCAAGAAGTTTGTTAGATCCGTAAGATGGTTTAAGAAAATGAATTTGGTTTATTTAAAACAAGGAATAAAGTACTTGCTGGGGTGTACTTCAAAAAAAAAAAACAATACATAATTATTCATCAAGATTAATTAATTTTCTGTCGTTGCAATGAAAAGGTTCCGAAATGGGGTGGAAAGTGTACCAAGGATGGTAAGTTTGGTCTTTATGCCCCTGGGCGAGGGGGCCTTGAACTGATTGACCTTAAACACGGCAAGTCTGTGAGGACGTTCATTCCAAAGGTGGCCGAGGGTGTCTTCACAATCATCACCATGTTCAACCGGACTGACGAATATGTTTTGTACTATCACAGCGGCAGGAAAACCATCAGAGTCTTTCGGTACTTTGTACTTTGCCTTTTTTTTCCTGCATAAAATTTAGTTTCGGAATTCGGAATGATTTAGAAAATTTTGAAAGTGAGCATTTAATGGAACTTATGTTGTGGCCAAACCTAGAACGAGCGATGCGGAGATGATAGCAAATTATCGAGTACCAGCTGAACTCTCGGCCATTGACACGACTGCAGATGGAAAATCTGTAGTTTTGGGAACTTTGGACGGCTGTCTCACCGTATTGTCAATCGCCGATCCCGCCAATCCCAAAACGCAAGAGTATTTGGCGACCTTGCCGTCCAGAGACGAAGAAGTAAGCAAATGTGTCAAATTCAACTTTCAAACCCAGAAAAAAAAATGTAAACACAATCAATGATGTTCTGTTGTTTTTGCTCAGGCTGCAAAGAAAGAGACGAGAGTTTTTCATCCTTTCTATTTCCGCTCTGCGGCCAAGATGTTGTCCCTGGCAAAGCGAGCTCGTCAACTTCGAGGAGGGAAGAAAAGGGGGGAGGAGGAGGAGGAGGACTCCTTCGACAAGGGAGTGAGTGTGAGCGTGAGTCGGGACGAGGGAGGGGACACTGAAACCGAATTTAGCGAGTCGACCCAACACGACTCGGCCTTTACCTTGCCTGAAACGGATACTGACACGGGCAGGGGGACCGAGGCAACCAACAGTGACACTGACACTCTAGTCGGGGACGAAGAAGAGGACGACCAGGATTAACAAACAACGTGTGCACATGCTGCTAACAAAGAACCGGCAGCATTACTAATTAGACTGACAGCCTCGAAGGATCCACGAGGAAAATTGACACTAACTTTAGTGCGACAAACTAAAACTGGATAAATAATGACGAGCCAAGTAAATATTTTACATGATTACTACAGGCATGTAGCATAATATGCATAGCTATATATATTATTATGATACTTATATGCAAATTGCATATTATACGTACTCGGTTTCTCATTCCTAACAGTGCAGTGCGTGTAATAATAATATGATGAATATTATAATATTATAGAATAATAAGTTGTTATAAGTTATAACAGAAGCTGGTTTATCCTTCACACCACAAATTAAAAAATCATATATCATTGTTATACGGTGTAACATGTAAAAATTGCAGAAAATAGATTGCATACCTAATCATTTCCTTTGAAATCTGAAATCACGCGTTACATTTTCATTTCGATGCATCATTATTCGATTTTCGATTGGAACTTGTATGTGATGTGTAAGTACTTAAGCAGTAAAATCATACTGGAAATGAGGGAGAACATTTGGCCCTTGTAAGTGCGATAAAATACTTTCTCCAACAAATTTTGTTGGAGAAAGTATTTTATGCATATTTAATATGCATGTAACAGATAAAAGTATTTTATTCATAATATACTATAAGAAAAGCGATTTATTTGTGAAGATGGCAGAGACTGCAGGTAGATTGATGATATAAGTAGCAACAAGGCACATGCATACGTGCGTTACTTACTCGTTGGGATTGGATTGGAAGGAAGTTTCACGAATACGCCGAGCTCCGAATTAGATAGGTAGAAGTTAGTGTACCGTGTACCTAATTCCTCAACTCACGATCGTCAGTCGAACGCCGATAAAAATTTTCAATTCCATTTTCCATTGCATTGCATTGACATTGTCAAGGACATTGTATGGAGGACTTTGATAGTTTATTTGTTTTTCATTTTTCAGTTTTTGGGGTTTTTTTTCATCATTCATCATAGGTAGGTATTTGTAATTTGTAATAGGTATTTTCCCAATTTTGCATATTTTTCAATCGCAAATCGCAACCATGAAATTTATTTGGGATTTATATTTGAGAGCGACCAACAACCAGCATCAGCAAAAAAATCAATACGCAAACGTTGTGCTCTGGAGTGACTAGATAGAACAAGTCCAAGTGGAAGGTGAGAAGATGGTAACTCCGAAGAAGTCTCCGTTGGACATGAAGAGCTATCGAGCTCTCGACCTGAGCAACGGGCTGAAAGTCCTCCTCGTCTCCTCCTGCGACTACCAACACCTTCAACCCAACAAACGGACTTCACCACCACAATATCAACAACAACAAAAACAACACAAAGCCAACAACTCTAAAGTCAAATTCAAGCAAGCGCAGCTCAAAGAAAGTTGTCAAGAGTCCACCAGTGGTCAAATACAACAATTATTACAATCAGACGCAGCCGAGGACGATGATGAGCGACGACTCACTAAAAGACCTCGTAGGTCCTCTACAGAGATCTCCTCCTTCAATTCCAATCCCGATTCTCCAGCTACTATGTCCTTGATGACCAGCACTGAGACGAGAACGAGCAGCTGCTCCACTCATGAACATGGAAATGATCCAAATATTCCTCTTTCTCCACAACGAGGTCAAGGAGAATGCAGCAGCTACATGCAAACGCCCAAACGTTTTCTCTCCACCACCTTGTCCAGTCTTCAAGCAAAGTTTCAAGGTAGGTCCAAGGACAAGGGGACAGTTGCCAAGGTCAGCTCCGGATCCGATTACAACGAGTCAATAATGATGCCAAACTACTTGGATGACTTGCCGGGAATAACGGAGGAGCAAAAGCGGGTAGCCTGCAAGAAAACCAAGAAATACGACATGCAGGTCAGTGTCTTTAAGTACAAACGACAATAGACCAACCTCATATTATATAACCACAAATCATTAATCATCATATTTTTGTTAATAATCATCCATCGTCCTTTTCCAAATTCCATTATAATAGAAGACTAAATAATACACAATACAATACTTAAAATTACAAAAAATGCAAGTTTGATGTAAAAACAATAGGCGTGTGTAGCATTTGGTGTGGGAGCAGGTTTTTTCCATGACCCGGAGATTCTTCCTGGAGCTGCTCATCTGCTTGAACACGTGATGCTTCTCGGATGTCATAAATATCCTTTGGACACCTATTTCGACGACTTCCTCCAGGTCTTTTAAACTTTGTACAAGTATTAGCCAATAATAAGCAATTACGTATGTTTTTTGAAAAATGACAGTGATATGAAAATTAGTTTACAAGACAAGAATTTCGTTAGAATGAATATCTGTTTTAGTACATTAATATTAGTGATATATTATATTATTATACTACTGCTACTACCAGTACTCTTGATCTCCGTGTCAAAGGCCTGAATAATTCAAATTTAATTTGGTTAATTCAAAAGTTTACGGGTGGTAGTCCATGGAACGGCCAAACAGGTTGAAATAATAGTTTTTTTTAAATAAATTAAAAAAATACTTTATTGTATCATTTATTTTTATTAAAAAAACCAACGTGAACATTATAATTTATTTACTACTTAAACTAAAATAACCACTTAAAATCCTAAAATAACTATGGAACTTGATGTGAGGTCAGATGGTCACCGAACTGTCTATTTTTTTGACACCTCTGCTGACTATTTGGAGGAAGCCTTTGATATCCTTGCCGAGCACATTAAGAGTCCCTTGTTAAGCCCTAAAAGTGTGGCCAAGGAGCGAGAAAATGTTGATGCAGGTACTTAAATCTTAAATTGACAGATCGGAAATACTGAAATACTCACTATATCTTTAATTTATTTATATTATTAAAATTATATTTTAGTATTTTTAAATGGCTTTTAATGTAAATTGATAATGTTAAGAATTTCGAAAAGCTGCCCCGATCCAGATCCATAGGTACGGAATACCACCAACACATTCTTCCTTAATGGAATACTAAGTACGTACTACGTACATAGTATGTACATATATACTATACATACATAGGCATACTTATAATACATGAAATATTCACCAGTACAGATGTGCTCACTTCCTGCAAAGCCTTGCGACTCCAGGTCATCCCTATGGAAAGTTTGCATGGGGGAATTTAGAGTCGCTAACCATAGGCTCAGGGAAAGGGTCGGATGAAAATCAAGTCAGTGAAATCCTCAGAACCTTCCACGAGACTTTCTATTCTGCCCAAACCATGTTCATGAGTGTCCGAGTAAGACAAGAGTCACGAGTATAAAACAGGAGATTTGCCATTTTGGTCACTAATCAATAACAGAAACTCCATCTAAGTACAAACGTTGTATTTTCCTTTGCTTTTAAGGCTCCTGAGACCCTCGACGATTTGGAGGAAAAGGTCAAAAGATATTTTGAGTGCATTCCAGCCGAAAGGAGTACAAATGAGGATTGTACTATTAAACTCAAGCCCTTAGACTTTACAGCCCTTCCGATGCCCTTTGAAACTCGACGATTTACCAAATTGTACAAAGTTTTTGCAACTTCTCACATACGAAAGGTCACATACTTTACTAATAGTTTGGCAATATTATTATTATTTTGGGAACAAATTAGTGTTTTGAAAAAGCAATATTATTACCTAGTATAATAATATTATTTAATTAATAAAAGTAATGCAGTAGTTAATTCACAGTGGTTTTTAAAGCTCTGGTTTTTAGTTTTTAATTAAAAATTAAAAGTGAATGTTTTGTCAATAATTTTCTTCAGCTGGTCGTGAATTGGCAACTTCCCCCAGAGGCCTGGAAAGCCTACGATGTCAAACCCCTGGAATACTTAGCCATGGTTTTGCTCAGCGAGCATAAAAATGGCCTTCCTTCTTTTTTGAGACAACAGTACGAGATTGCTTTAACTTTCTTTAATACTTTGTTTGAATTTGTTTTTTCATGCTTCTTTTGTTATTCTTTCAAGGTGGAAAAGAAAGTCCTGAAACAGCTCAAGTCGAAACTTTTAAATCATGTTGCATTTGTTGAAAACATTTCAGAGGGCTGATAATCGACATGAATGCGAATCCCACAGAGTCCAACATTGATAGAAATGACATATGTACCGTGTTCAGTCTCCATTTTTCCCTCACGGCTTACGGCTGCGACAACTTCCTCCTAGTTCTTGATGCTCTCTTCTCCTTCCTCAAAATGATGGTGATGGAGGGGCCGCAGGAGGGAATCTTCAAGGAGCTCTGCAAAATCAGGGCGATGGAGTTTTACTACTCCACCGAGATGGACCCTGGGGTTCGGGTCAAAGAATTGTGCGAGGACTTGAGGATCTACCCACCAGAGGATGTCATCACGGGTCCCATCCTCATTAAAAGATTCGACAAGGAACTCATCCACAGGACAACCAAGTCCCTCGTTCCCCATCAGGCCAACTATCTCTTGTTTTCCAAAGCATTCCCAACTTGGGATGATCCAAAGAGCAAAAGCAGGGTTGAAAAGTGCTCCTTTGTCGAAAAATACTTCAAAATTCGCTACACCGAACATGGTTAACTTTTTTCTTTTTACTCTTGCTGTCAAGTTTTTTAAATGGTCCTTTTTTTCCTGAAATTTATTGCTCCTTATGAACAAATACATACATCATTCATACATGGGTTTTTAACTTGCGACATTTTTCAGAAATTCCAGCCGCCGTGATGAATCGGTTGAAAAATGTGAAGCCTCTCAAGTCGTTTTGCTTTCCCCAGGGAAATATTTTCATCCCCACAAACTTTTGCTTTGTCATGCCAGAGCCAGATGAGCCCAACTTAAAAATGGTATTCAAAACTTTGATTGCTCAAAAGTTGGGTAAGGGATAGAGGAAATTAAGGGATCGAATTAAAAGTGACGAAATAAAAAAGGCCTATTATTTTGAAGGTGTTTCCAGTACGGATTTGTGATCCAAGATATCCAGAGGACAACCAGCCCGTCAACTTGTGGCTCTTCACCGACCCAGATTTGCTGACTCCCAAAGCTGTCACCTGCCTCTCCATCTCGTCTCCCGTCATCTCACACTCGGCCCACAAGTAAGTCGTCATCAAAACGCAGTCTTTCATAAGTTATTGCGAATCCTGCTTCATAAAAAGTTCGGCCCACATAATATGTAGAACAAGAAACATCCATTTTTAATCCGTTAGTGCAGTCATGCTGGACGTTTTCGTGACTTTACTTCAGAACTCGTGCAAAAAATGTACGGCTCCAGCAAGCACCGCAATGCTTTACACCACCATCGAAAGCTCATCCAAAGGTTAAAAAATTAACTTTGCTAGTTACTGCATTGATATAAGTACGTAATAGCAAAGAATAGCAAAAGGAAGCTGACGGACAAAAAGTATTTAATATTTTACGACAGGTTTGCTAGTGCGACTGGCTGGTTTTAGTGACAAAATGGCCCTTCTTCTCACCAACATTGTTGAGGAGTTTACCAAAGTTGGCCTGAGAACTGACGAGTCTCAATTTCACAAAGTTCGGGAACAAATCCGGGAGAGTTATGAAAATAGTCTTCTGGATCCCTGCAAACTGTCCTCGTATGATAGGGTTTTATGATCATTTGCAACATTTTACATTTTGACTTTCACTTATTTTCACCCATACTTTTACAATCAAAATGACTGTTTTTTTTTCGATGTAGGGACATGAGAAAGTCCCTTTTGATAGATCAGTACTGGGACAAGATGGCCAAGTTAAAAGCCTCCACCAACGACGCCAAGATGAATTTAAAAGAGTTTCAAAAGTTTATCTCTCACTTCACTCACAGGTGAAGACAAGATTCTAGGACGGTGTACAGAATTGGACAATAGGCTGAGGCATCGTAGGCCTAGGACTTTGTGACTTGAGGGCTTTAGGCCGATGGCATGTTGTGCCGAGGGTATGTTGTACC
>JAQIVE010001859.1:0-22530 GCA_034698285.1 Sminthurinus bimaculatus | reverse complement strand
ACGAAATTTTCAGGGTAATTTTTCTGAACCCAAAGGACTGATATGACGGCCTAAGGCTTTAAATTTTCTACTTTGTTATTAAAATGGCGTCATCTAATGTACATACATAGAACATGGAAAGGAGAATCGTGTACATAATTCACAGAGATAAAGTAATATGAATATGAGTAATGAATAAATGTGCAGCTGCTGGATCTAAAAACATTTCCGTTGATTCATCATCAGGCAGAAGGGGGGAGGGAGAAATAGAGGGAGAAAGGGAGCAAATTTAGTGAGATTTCCCTTTGACCAACCCCCTCCCCCCTCCCCATTCACTCACTCTACAGTTGCCGCTCTAATTTATGAGACAGCCTTACATTTTATCTTTGCTTTGGTCAGACTCGAATTTTCGGAATTCTCGGCTCTATTTGCTGTATGTCGTTGTATGCTATGGTATGTTTTTGTTTGCTTAGTTTGTTCACCCTGGAGCTTGTTTGGAGTTTGGTCAAAGGTAATTATTTTTACAATAAAATGCGGACACATTTTCCCCGTGGAGAAAGCCCGGACATTTTATTTTAATTTTTAATCTTTCCCCTCCTCCGCCCCAACACCAAACAAAAAAATTCATTAGGACCTTTTAAAAAGTCCACAGCACTATTTTTATGTAGATACTTATATGCGTATATTATATTTCTCGACAAGAGCAATATATTTTTGTTTATCAGCAGCAGCATAGTTACTTGTGTACAAAATTCTAAATATAAATTCAAGTCAAGTTGAGTTGAGTCAAGAGAAGTCGAGTCAAGTCAAGTCAACAGACCATAAATAAGTAGAAAAATTCGCTCAAAGGGAAATGAGTCCAAGATAAGGGAGAACAAGCTTTTCTCCGTCTAATAAAAATGTAGCGAGCGAATGAGTTGAGTTAACTTGAATAAAGTTGACTTGACTTGACTTGGTCTGCATGCGCCCGTGTTTCAATTTAGATTTAGATTTACATAATGTAGAGAGAAAGAGCCACATTTTTATTTTGTGCATTTATATGATGTGTACACTGTACATTGTATACTGTACACCTTTTTCCACCCTGACTTTCACTCTACCATTTTACTACAGTAAAAGTCCTGCATTTCATGATTCCTGACTAAACTTGCCCTCATGCACTCTTTCACTGGCTGGGTCTATTTAGTTGGTCTTTTTCGTGTGTCCATCGTCCATCGTGCAGGTGAAAGCAACTGCTGGAAGAAATTGAAATGACGTGTTGGTTTCTGAGTCTGGACATGGAGAAAAAGCGGGCGGATGGAGAAAGTTTTATTAAGGCCTAATAAAACGGGGATAAAATTCCACACGATCAACGATCCTGTGTCCGCATGATCGTCCGTGTGCTCATGATATTTTGTTGTTTTACCGTTTTTGCTGCTGTGAAACAAAGTTCAAGTTGACTTTTGGATTTGAATTCAAAGTTTGAGACTGACTTTATGCTATTATACCGGAGAAAGCCGGAAAGGTGAAATCGCGATTCGAGTTGAATCCGAATCGTTTCCTTGGCAAATTTTCACGCTCCCTCTCCATCACGGATCATGGAATGCCCGGGTTTATGACTAAAGGCTATGGATTGCTCCCTTCCGCTTTTTGTGGACTTTCACCGGTGAAAGTTGGACTTTCTCCGACTTTGTTTCGCCCTTTAATTTTGTAAAATATTTTTTGTCTGTATACTCTAAAACAAAAATTGACAAAATTTTTACTGCTGCTTTCTCCAACTTTCTCCAGTCGCTTTTTAAGCCTGGAGAAAGTTCACGACGATACTTGTAGTAAACTCGTCGAAAATTTAAGGAGTATACAGTCTACACATAATGTTTGTATGGATGATAAAGGGAGAATTTATTCAATTTTATTTTGTATAAATAATGAATAATATCGAAACAACGATGACTGTAGACTGTACATATAGATTCAGTAGAGAGTGAAAGCAAAAGGAAAGTAAAAATACAAGTTTTGAGTCCTTTTGAGCATAAAAAATGTTCGTTTACATCTTAAATCGTATTAAATCGGTCTGGTGTCTAATGCGTGTAAAAAGTAATGCACTTATCGTTTCTCTTCTTCCTCTTTGCTGTAATATCTGAGTGTACGACACAATACACAATAGAATAGAATATACAGCACTATGCACCATGTGGAGGAGGATGTTTTTCCAAAGCGGGGAAAAACGGAGGAGGCTCGATGAAACATGGAAATTTACAATTTACGGGACTCGTCTTCTCTTTATAGAAAGGGGAATGAGCATAAAATAAATACAAAATGGAGAAGGGAAATAAAGTAGTGAGTATAGTGAGTGAGCGGCTCCTTTGTCTTCCCCCGTCTCTTTGTTTCCCCGCTTTTTCTCTCGTTGGCTGGCTGTTCAATCCATCTCAACGTTTGTTTTGCCTCGTGTTTACAACCCAAGATGTGGAGAAAACCGAGTGAAATAAGTGAGTGGAGCAACAAGAATACGAATAAGAACAAGAACAAGACATAGACGACCGTTCTTTATGAATATTTTCCATTCATTTCCCTTTTTTGCTTTGGCTTCAGCTTCGGCCTTAAGGTGCAATGTCAGTGTAGGCAAAATATGAGGATAGATTTTTCTATTTTTCTGTTTTCCGTTTTTTCTCCATGTCTGGCTAGGCTCTCCAAGATCCAAATGTGAATGTGAATGTAAATCTCGGTCTGCCTTTGCTTTCTCCGTCTTTTTCTGAGTCTGAAACTGAATCTGAATCTGGTTTTGAGCCTGAGTTGGAGTCGTCGTCTTGTTCGTCGGAGTATTTTGATTCCCTCTTTTAGGTTGGGAGTTTATACATGAATAAATGCCGGTGGTAGTCTTTTAGTGTAGTTTATAGCTCGGTGGGATTTATTGAAATGATGCCTTGTAGTGAAAGGCCCTAAAAATGGCTTTCACAATTTTCCTGCTCTCCCCCCATTCCTGTATGTACATTGATATCATATGTATGAGAAGAAGACGGAGATGGAAGCAAGTCGAGCAAGTCAAAGTCGAACATCTAAATGTAACTATAATGTACACACGCTTCAATTTCTCCCTACTTTATTCCTCCTCATCTTTTCCTTCGCTCTCTCCATATTTTTATCCAGCCAACTTTAACTCCGGCTCCAGTTCCAGCTTTTATTGGCGTTTCACAAGGAGCCAAGGAGTATAATATAGAGAGAAAAATGAGCCGGCACCTAGTTACTCTGTACGTATAATACGTACATAGTACATATAAGCATGCACACATAAGTACACAGCATAAGTATGTATACGCATTCTGTATGCAGAAAAATGCGGGTTTGGCTGTCTAATTCGAAAATCCGGATTTGATGGATATCTCTTCGATTCCAGACTGACGCGGGAGACGAGGGAACAAAAACAGTGAAGCACGATATATTTTTATAGATAAATTCATTCATTGTCTGTGAATACAACGGAAGAAAGTTGCATAAATGAAGGAATGAATGAATGAGTGACTTTGTCTTAATGTGGAGAACAGGAAAAATTTATTCATCCTTGCATCGTTCTATTCTCCAGGACTTTTTTCCAGGAATGCTTCCATAATGTCAAAATTAGTCTGGAAATTGTTCCGGGTTTTTAGTTTTCAAAACAGATTAAAGTTGTACAGTAAACTTTAATATAGTAAAACCATGGGCAGTGACCACACGGGGCGGTGGGCTAATTATTTACAATGAGGATTAATTAAACGGAGAAAGGCAGTCGCGATGAGTATAATGAGTATTATAATAGGAAAAATTTGGAGAAAGTTAATTAATTGCAAGTTGCTTTACCGGAGGACTTTGTAAATTATTACAGAGTAGGTGGGCAGATTCTGGGTGAAAACAACATGGAAAATTTAGGATTCAGGTAGGCGACTGTCCGTTCGTCCGTATTTTCTCCAGTCTGTTAATCCTAATCGGTCGACTACCTCTGAAAAGACAAAGACAATGAAAGGGAGAGTAGAGAGTGAAAGCTGGAGAAAGTGAAGAATTGGAGAATGGTCTGGAACGGAGAACGAGGAAGAGGACACTTGGTTCGTTGTTTCTTCTTGGTCCTCGTCTCTGGTGTTTGAATAAATCATGAGAGTTTCCTTCATTCATTCATTTGTCCACGGCCACAGACCTTTGTTGCTGGTTAATGAGAAGCAAGACGAGCTGTTTAGCGCAGCTCCTTGTTCTCGTCGATCTGTTGCTGTTTCTGTTTCCGTCGCGTAAACTTGACGCTGATGTTGAAGTTGAGGAGGAATAGGACGAGGATGATGATGAGGAATGAGGATGAATCCATAATGAGGAGAGAACTACTCGGAATTCATCATAATATCTTGTCCCATCACAAAATGAACAGAAGACAAGGCGCCACTTCACTCCAGTTCTTCTCCAGTTGAGTCGAGCCCATTTCGTTGCACTGCACTGCATTGTCCTCCAGTGCATCACATAAAATGACATGACAGAGTCCTACTAATGA
Organism: Sminthurinus bimaculatus; assembly: GCA_034698285.1. Classification (NCBI taxonomy): domain Eukaryota; kingdom Metazoa; phylum Arthropoda; class Collembola; order Symphypleona; family Katiannidae; genus Sminthurinus; species Sminthurinus bimaculatus. The sequence goes on along the minus strand of JAQIVE010001859.1, from coordinate 18,068 downwards.
AATACCAGACAATTGAACCCACGAAACTACATAGACTCGACTCGAAATGGAGCTATGCTGGAATGAGAAAGGGCTCTGAAGAAAGCGAGAAAAACAGACGGAGGAGCAGGCAGAGAGAGGCAAAGTCATTTAGACTAATTACTGCCTTTGAGAATGAGATGGGGATGAATATGCGGAGAATGTACATAGGAGACACTGTCTAAAGATAATGGGACTCAATTCTATAGTGTTTTGTATATGTATAAAAGTAGACCAGGACTGACTCTGCAACAAGAATAACGGACTAAATACTAAATAGGCAGAAACTGGATAACTGGATAACAAGGCTGGAAATGCCGTCGACCTGTTTTTGCATGTTGCTTTTCTTGTTGTTCCAGTTGTTTTTGTTGTTGTTGTTTTGCTCCTTCTGCTGTTGATTGTTGTTGTTTCAAATTATGCAAACTCTGGTCCCATGGTTCATGGCTGATATTTACACAACATCATTATTATCAGCATGGTCATATAAATATAATCACCGATATTGCTAGTCGATACGATTGACTACCATGACAATGACAATGGATTGTGATTGCCCAGAGACGAAGAATACAAAAAAAAAACAAAAATTTAAGACAAAAAAGGCCCTAATACGGTATAATCATCATAATCCGTCAAGTACGTATTTATTTACAATACATATTTCCCAATTAAAGAGGAAGACAGAGACAGGAAAACATGGGACGGGGAGAAAGCTCAAAATCAAAATCACCGACTTTCATCCCATTAAAGGGGATTTGCTCCCATTTTACATGGAGTATCTTTCCATCTTATACCATTCGATCAGCATTGAAAAGAAAGCCAGGGAACGGAGGGAGAAAGTCAGGGACTGATTTTGATATACAACACTAAACAGGGGGCTAATGAGATTGTCAATATCCATGTCAATAAACAACGAGAAATTTGGCTTGTTTCCGTTTAAGACGACGACGTCAGTATCTTGCCCCGAAATTCGGTTTCTACATCGGACCTCAGTAAATAAACCATAAAACCGAACATAATTGATGAATTTTGTCTGCCTTCAAATTCAGCATTGTTAATATGTCAAATTCTTCTTCAAATCAAAGTCAACCTTAAAAAATTAAAATTTGACGTTCATTTCAGAACTTTGCGTGCTGAAAAAAACACGACGGACGGTGAAAGTCGACCGAGACAGTTTTAATTTTATGTATCTCTGTGTCTATTCGACTGTCGGCTTGTTGGCAATGGCGACTTTAAAATTCTGGAGTTTGGAATTGGATTTTGAATTTGATATTGAATCAGAATTCCAGCCGATTTTCCAGGTAGACACATTAAACGACCCTCTAATGACTTACTTACATTATGGATGTATTTATAACGATATTAGGAAACGATGATGATGATGATGACACTGCCACTCAACTATCAATATTATAGGCAACTCAACTCTTTTGCATGTCCATGTTCACGTGCATGCTCATTTTCTGGAGAATTCCAGCCAACAAGGTGAATATACATCTGAACATGGAACATGGAGATGGGGACTCCCCGTCCGTTTGGAAAGGGGCAAGTAAAATGTAAATGCGAGTAAATCAAATTCACCGTCTGCATTATTATTACCCAAACCAGACAGACAGACAGACAGTCAATCCATCCATCCGTCCATACATACTTACATACAATAAACTCCACTCATATGGTGCAGCAGCATGTGTCGTGTGCCTCTCTCTCTCTCTCTCTTTCTCTGTCTCTCTATTTGGATATTTATCATATCATAATCATTGCAGGTCTCCTCGCATCACACCACCACACGCTGCCTGCACGCACCGTCTCCATTGTCAAGTCAAGTCAAGCCAATTCAATTCAATTCGGTTCAATCCACGGACGGAGCAGCCAGCAATTTATTTCCTGCCTCATGTACATACATACGTATTGTGAATTTGATTGTGCGCAACATATTTTCCAGTTTATTCCTGTACATATACGAATGTTCTGTGCCATAATTTCCATGTTTACTATAATGCCGTGCTGTGCTGTGTTATGTTGTGACGCGATGTGATGTGATGCGATGCGATGGTAACGTAACGTAAGACGAAGGAGAAAGAAGCGCATCAATCTCAAAGGAAATCATCATACACGGGATTCCTCAGCTTTCACTTTATCCTGCCCCTGCTTTCACTTTTTTTCTCTGACTGGGAGTCCCGTTTCCTTTTCTGTGTATCCCCAGGATCCTCTGAGCCTTTGGCTCCAGCGACTTGGACTCGGAATGAAAAGGTTAGAATTTAGAGGCTGTGAAAGTAAATTCGGATGCGTCTCCTTTCCTCGTTTTTTTCTTTTTTGGAGGAGTTCAAAATGTGCGTGAATGTTGACTTTCACTTGCTTTCCGACTTTATTTTCTACCTTTGCTCCTTTCTCCAGAGATTCCATGCCAACTCGTTTTCGTACTCTAGCTAAAGCTCCAGCTCTTTTTTCCGTTTATACATACATACATACATATTGCACAGGAAGAAAATCTAGGCTGGAAATCCAGACACGTAGCGAGGAAAACACGGCGTGACATACCAACGGCCAACTGCCAAACGACGGGTGAAAGCAAAGCAAAGCAAAGCGTTCCACAAGACGGTGAAATGAGGTGGAGGAAGTGATTTCGAGATGAAGAGGAAAAGGCGGAAAAGCCGAATTTCGAAGAGGTGAAAGTCGTGGAGAAAGTTTGGAATGCCGAAAATCGGAGAATTAGAGTTAGTGAAATTACAATGCTTTCACCACGCTTTTGACTGAGATTCCGGTGAAAGTCATTTTTGAGTAATTTTGAAATTATAACTGTTCATTGGTCATGCTCTATTAAATGACCAATTGTCCAACTTTTGGACTAGTACCGTAAAAAAGGTCGGTGAAAGTCCAGCTTGACTCGGATTTTGAATCTTTTGAGAGTAGTCAGTCAGGCAATTGAACAGTCAAGTCAAGTCGATTCGATTCAAGTCCAGGCTCATTATGCCCATACGTTGGAGGGGTGCGACAGGGGATCAGTTGCACAAACAAACAAACAAACAGACAAAAACAAGTCGGGGAAGGCACGCATTGCCTTGAAAATCGAAATCAACTTGAACTCGATGCAACTTGCACGCACAACGCTCCAAATCACCCCGCTCAAAATGGGGAGACACTTCCCCTTTTGTACAGTGTATAGTATAAAACTTTTTCGACGTTCAAACTGGAACATCTGGGACCTAAACAAGGGAGCAAAGACGTCTAATGAACGGAACCAGAACTCGAACTACATACGATAGAAGCACCCGGAGAAAGCTGCACGTGCAGCATCTTGGGAGGAGTAAATAAATAAATAAACCGGCAGTTTCCACTCCAAGCCTTGATTTTCGCTTTCTCTCTAAGCAATCCTTGACTTGTTCGTTCTGTGGGGTCAAGGGTAACAATACACACATAATAAACATACGGAAGAAACAACAGAAACAGACAGTGCTTGTCTACCACTGGTATAAGCCTCTTTTTGCTTTCACTTTTACTTTCTCCAAAAAATCGAATCGAGTCAAAACATTGAATGTTGTTGTTGTTCTTGTTATTTTGCCTGCTTTCTCTTTTGACTAAATTGTGCTTATTATGAGGAAATAATCGGCTTATGTACAAAAACCTGGGGAGTAGAATAATAATAATAATAATGAGGTAATCACTGCTTCAAGTTGGCCCTGACTGCCACAGACAAAAGAAGAAGCTCCACTCCAAATCGATTAACGTCATTAGTCTGCGTCCTCATCGTACTCGTTTCCGTGCTCGTCGTCATGATAATATGGGAATTACGGGATAATTATCCCAGGGGAAAGCTCTTGCTTGTTCCTTTCTCCACTTTTACCCTTGAATTTTCCACTGTTTACAAAAACAATGGGCCTGGATATAAATATCGGGCCCGGGTACTTTCACTTGAGGCCAATTCGATTCCAGATTCAACGACTGGATATGCTGGGCTGGAGTGGAGTGGAGTTTGTTTCCAGGTCGAAATGTCGATCCAGGCCCAAGTTCATTAGCCAGATTCTTCGTGCACATACATGTTCAAGGCTTTCATTTGAGTTGAGCTTTTACTGGTCGACAGTACACTGACCACTGTACACCGTACGCTGTACATATAATTACGAGCTCTTGCTATTAAAACAACTCTCCAATTTCCTCAAATCGGAGCCACTTAAATTACGCAAAACAAAATAGGTGCAAACAATTAACGAGCCACTATTTACTATTTACTAAATAGTCAAAAGGTCGGATATATTATGTATATAAATAAATATGCCAATTTATCTAAACTAATCGGATAAACCCCAGACGGACTTTCCCTAATTCCCTGTTGGTACTTTATTTATTAACGAGGATTTTGTCCCAATTGAATAGTAATTATGCGACAGTCGACGGATTTATTTAGAATTCATTTATTTACTTTAATTTAGAAACTGGAGTCAGGGCTTATAAATTATGGATGGATTTAAGCGTATCTGTATTATCAATGTTTTGATTTCCTGGTTTTTGAACAAATATTGCAAAAGAGGGTAAACAAGTATATGGCATGTTTATGAAATTTTCAAGAGGGTTCGAGTCAAGGATGGATTTTGACTGGATTTGGATTTGGATCCCAGGGAAAATTTAAAGTGGAGGGGGGCTTTAATTTAAAGATGAAATATGTTTAAAGTACAATCTTCTTTTTCTTTGGAGAGAAAGCGGCGAAAGTTAACAACTACAAATTTATGCCCATAGCTAATAAAAATTAAATTAATAAGCAGCTTATTCTGTGGTTCCTGGATTATTATTAAAATTAGGGGGTGAAAGTCAAGGTAAACGTTGGGAGCAAAATTGACTCTACTTTCTTTCCCCCTGATTAATTTTCAAGGGCCAATCGAATAGGATCGATTCAAATTAATTGCGAGTATGTACTTGAATTAGAGGTAATCAAATTTGAATCGCTGCATCGTTCCCCCCAGAAAACCGTGTGCGCCTGCATTTAATTACAAGAAAACTTTTCAATTTTTATATTGAATTAGGAGCCAAGCAACGATTTAATAAAAGTTTAATAAAAGTTTTCGTTCCAAAGGCCAAATAAAAAACTGCAGCAGAATCGCGCATCTTCTCCATGCTGTTTTCGTTTCCCCTGGTCCAAAGTGTTATTTTTCCAATAAGCTTCATCATCGACCGCGGCTCCCAGGTCGATGAAGAAAGGAAAATAAAAAAGGTAAAAGTAAATTTTGATGCCCTGGCCTTGCATTTTGTCCACAAAACCGAAAAAAGGAGAGAAAGCAAGGATAAAGTAGAAGAAGCAGGGAAAGTGCATTATTGACACTGTCTCCTGTTTTTTCGACAAGATGTTTCGAATCGAATTTCGGGAAGATGCACACCAGGTTTGTCCCTTTGCTTTCTCCAGCGAGAAAGCTTTCTTTTTCTCTCTCTCTGTATTGTCCAGCGAGCTTATTGCGTCTCGTCATTGTGTCCGTATTGGATCATTGTCATGGCATGGTGGGGCTTAGCCGGACTTTGTTTGCTTTTGGCTCTTCCCCGTGAATTGGATACGTCAAGTGATTCCCCGGTGGAATTTGAGAGGAAAAATAACGCATGGACGCACTCTTACTTTTACCGTTGCTTTCACTTTTATTTTTGCTTTCTCCAAGGCCGGGTGACAGGGGACCGTTGCACATACATTGACGTTGGGTATTTCTATTTGTATTAGTCCTGACGCTCCCCACTTGACAATTGACAATATTGACAGACGCTGGACTTTCTCTTGTTTTTCACGTATGTTTATGGAGAAAGTGGAGAAAGGTGGATCCTCACATCATTGAATTTTGACATTTACTCTGGATACTGGATACATACAAAAACTGGTTGGCCACCAAAAAATAATACTGGAGAAAGCAATATAAATAAAAACACAGGAGAAAGTTTGCTTTCACTCACCCAAGCCGTAGCCCATGTCCATGGTAAAGGCGCTGACCCCTTCAATTTTGTCCGTCAGCTGTCCCAATCCACCCGTCAACAGTTGATTTTGACGAGATCCCGACGACGAAGACGACTGACCACCAGCTTGGTTGTCATTGTCATTGTCACTGTCATTATCATTACTGTTATTTCTAATGCTACTTTCACCACCCTCACTTTCACCGATAGAGTCGTCCCCGTCTCTACTCTTTTTAGAGTCCATAGAGGAGGAATCCACGTTAAAGCTGGAGTCGGGGTCAGAGGAGTCTGGATCAGCACCGTCACTACTGGCCATGTGACCCTGACCCTGGCCGAGGTCTTCGTCACCGTGGAACACGTTGACATTGTTTTCCTTGTCCTTGTCGCTATGGTTATTGTCACTGTTGTGGTGATGCTGCATGGACATGGAGATTTGCTGGTTGTGATGATGATGGGGATGATGAGGGTGGGGGAGGATCATGGATTGCCCCCCACCCTCACTTTCACTGTTTACTCGACGGTTCCATTTGCTCCCAAAGCCGTCGTAGGATTCGTCCTGGAGAGAAATCCCCTCGAGGAAAATGTCCCCCTGCTCCATCGTGTATTGGATCACATCGTCTGAAAAAATGTAAAGGAAATTCATTAATTTTTACACAAAATTGTGTTGACACAAAATTAATTCGTAAAATATTCATTTAATGACTGCTAAATCCTTAACTTTAAATCCCACAGATTTCTATCGAATCTCCGCAAAAAGAGCCAAATCGACCGTTATGCATGTCGATTGGAAATCCAAAATTAAAATTTTATCCGCTTTTACGCATTTTGTACACGAAGAAAAAACAAAACAATTTTCTCACGTTTTTCCTCCAGGTTTTTCCCGTATAAATAAATAACTAAATGGAACACCTTTGGATTTCCTGGACAATGCAGATAGATAGATTCCGATGGAATTCTCCACAATTCTCCAGAGCAGAATCTAAAGACTAACGACTTTTCCCTATGAAGATGGAGAAAGCCAGAGAAAGGAGGCAGGGAAATAAAGACAAATAGGATTTGGAGAAATAGAAAAATAGCTGTGGGATTTCAGCCAGCTCTGGGAATTCCCTCGGATATTTTTCTCTGCTTTCTCCGCCACCTTTTTTAAATGGGTCAGGAGGAACATGAACAAATACAACAAATATTGAACATTTGCAGAAACAAAGACTTTCTCTTTGGCAAGTTTGAAGAGAGGCAGCAAAAAGACCACCAAAGAGAAGATACCAAGTGTGTGTCCCACATAAATATAAATATAACCATAAACATAAACGCAAATGTATGCAGAAAACCAATACGAATACAAAGAGCAAGAGAAAGCAGTCCAGACAACATATGCACAACTTTCTCTTGTGCTTTCTCCAATTTTCCTACACAACGATACAATTCACCGGCGAATACGAAAATGTCCGTATACACTTGAGGAGAAACTTGGTTGGCAATTCCCATGTTGCTGGTGTATAGAACGAGAAAGCTCTGTGCTTCTCCATACACACAAACATACACATACATATGGGAATGGAGAAAGCAGTGAAAGGTTGTCCCGTTATTGATTTGTAATCTTGCAATTTGGAACGTGATGTGACCACCACAAGCTTGAACCAACGAAGGAACCAAATATCCAGCAAAACGGAGAAGCTTGCCAGACTTTCTCCATGGGCTTTCTCCGTCCTCGTCAATAATTGAGTGATATTTTCATCGGCTCCTTACTTTCTCCCCTCTCTCTTTCTCTCTATGCGAAAAAGAGAAAACACATTCAAGGAAATCGACATGGACATCGATTTTCTCCGGCTTTCTCTCTACTTTCTCCGTACTCTGTTTCAAATTCATCCATACTCAATCGTCCAGTTTAGCTGAACTGATACATTTGAAATATCTATGTATATGCATACACTAGTAGGTTTAGTCTCAGCTTTCACTGCATCCGGCTTTCTCCAGCTCATATCAATCACAGACCGATGGAAAGACGGACAAGGGTAAGAGAGAAAGCACAAAAAGAATGGAAAACACATGTATGATTTTATCGGCGATACTTGAATCCAATTGAGTATTGAACCGGTTATGGGAAAGTCCGAGTTGAGAGTTGTTACAAGAAGGATGAAGAATCAGAGTCAGAATCAGAATCAAGGTCCATTTTAGTTCATTTCTTTTGATTTGATTTCAAAGGGAAAACAACAAGCCCATGAACATGAACATGAGTATGAGCGTTTGCTTTTATATATTGACTTTCTCCACTTTCCCTGCTTTCTCCACTTTCTCTGCTTTCTCCACCGTTTTAGGCTCATTTATGTCTTGCACTGTTTTTTTCATGTCCATCAAAATTGCCATCAGACCAGAATGGTTAAAAATCTGTCTGAAACAGACGGAGAAAGTTGGAAACCCCCAAAGCTGGAGAAAGTAGAAAGAAAGGCAATATTTTTGTTTTTTACTATATCTGACGAAAGCTTTTGTTTCCCTTTTAGAGAAAAATGTTGCCATTGGTCTTACATTAAGGAGATGGAGAAAGAGATGAAAGGAGAAAGACAAAGGGAGGACGGAGAAAGCAGAGAAAGTAAAAGTTACAAGAATAAACATAAAAATTGAGAGCAGACGGACGATTGAAGACGAAGATCGTCAACGGAGGATGGACGATACGACGCCATACCGTACAATATAATATAATATAATACAAAATAACAAGAGGACGAGTAAAGTTGGCCAGCAGAATTTTTTGGCATTTCCTGGAAAAACCTGCCGGCCTTCCTCCCTTATATATATATAAAAAGGAAGATTAGCAATAGACGGAATGAATCGTAGCTTTTGATGGCTTTGATATGTAAGACGATGATGTAACTCCAAGTCGAATTCGGACTCAAGTCAGGCAGATAAACTGGTGTTGTATTTTCTAGTACATTTTTCGTAATGTTGAGTGCAGCACATTTGTACACTCGTTATTACGGACGCACGGAAATTGCCGGGGGAGGGGAAACTGGAGAAAGCAAACAGGGAAAGAACATGAAATGATTCGTAATAACGTCGATTATTATCTATCGATCCCTCATCAAAAATGTATGTATGTACGGACTCCCATTTGATTTTAAGGTTTTTACGACGGTACAAATTGAAGCGAGCACTCTTGTCGTTTCGTCGATTAGTGCCTTTTATTAGCTTGTAATGGTAGCCGACGGTAGTTGCCCGCAACAAGTTTTCAATAATTGGTCATAATTTTTCGGCACCATATTTTGAAATTTTTAAAGAAATTCATTTGCAGATTTTGTTGTGCCGAAATTCAAAAATTCCTACTAAAATTCGAAGAAAGTGGATGAAAGTCTTAAGCGGCGGCTTTTTGGGGATTTTACACGAAATAGAGCATAAACAAAAAATAATTTTTCTCCGGAAGCTTTCTTTTTTATCCAGTTCTGGGTTCAGTTACACCTTGTTTGTTTTGAGACAATGCAAGAAAAGTCCAGGCGATTTAGGAGAAGTGCGAGAGACGGATCACTTCGTTTCCCGGCTTTTGTTTTGTCCTGTCTTGTATAGTCCTGTTTTGGTACTTTGACATCTTTTCACTTTGTTGTTTGTCGCTTATTTTGTTTTCACCGTGATGGGAGAACGGAGAACGAAAAAAGACGAAGAAAAGGAAGAGGAGCGTGTGTATGGCCGGAAACGATTACTCTTCTGTTCGTCACAATTCGTATCGGAATGGAGAGGTCGGGTGAAAGTCCGGATATCTCGTGTCTCCTGGTGTCTTTTTGTTCTTCCTCTGCTACTTTCTCCCGCTTTCTTTCTGTCTTTTTAGACGGGAAAGAGAGAAACTGAACGAACGATACAATCTGTCACTCATTTCTTAGTCCAAGTCTAAACCAGAATTCCAAACCGTGACCATGTTAAACCAAGAGAAAAATCCGGAGAAAGTAGCGAAAAGCTGTTTACCTTAACACGAAAATCTACACCTTTCACCTCTCAAAATCTTCGTGTTTACTAATATCAGGACCAAATCCAATAATAACAGTAATAACATTAATATCAGTGATCAAGATGAGAAGAAGTTGAAAGCAGAGAAAGCAACTGGAAAGTTTTAATGAAGACAGGAATTAATCTGAAGAGCTGGAGCTTGTGTCTTAATTATATTAAGAAGTTGGAAGGAAATTCAATTTGCACCGGAGCATATGGATTTGACGCCGGCTCGATTAATTGATTGACATATCGCCGTCTTTGCAATTAGATTTGTCCAGGACTTTCTCTAGGATTCTTGTCGTTAGCATCGCAGTTAAATTGAAACAAGTTGCCTGAGGTACATAATTTGTAGCAGATATATATTTAAGGTGAAAAGTTGTTCTTACTTTGCCAGACGCATCCTAGGAGCTCCAGTCGGAGACAGACGGTCCGTCGATGAGTCGAATAGGGGAGAATTCGGATTTTCCGGGCGATTATCGGTGGTCTCAGTTTGTTTGTGACGACTGTGGACGTGTCCGAGTTGCCCGGTAGAACCTGAAACAACAAAAACAAAAACAATTAAATATTAGTCTTTCAAATTTTCACAAAATTCGGAAACTTGTTTAAAATGAAATCTAAGAAGACATTATGCAATAAATTTTAAATGTTTTTTCAGCGTCTTTAATTAAAATTGGAAATTAATTTTCATAGTATAGAGTGATAGACATTCGTATTTCGATTCTAGAATTAAAAGGATCATTAGTAGAGCTGGATTTCCGTAGAATTTTCCAGGAAATGGAAACGCTGGACCAACGACTGGATGCTATTCGTCCTTTTCAATTCAAGTTTGCTGAGATAAGCTGGATAAAATTTCATCCCTCTGGAGAATAGAGAAATGCAGCGCAGTTGCACCAGGAAAAAAAACTTTTGATATCAATTGGGGAAAGTCTTAACGCAACCTAAGCTGTGGCCACTAATTAGTATTTAATTGAAGTATACGCGAGAAGGTAGGATTCCGGAAGCTTTCTCCAACTTTTTCTGAGCTTTCTCCCACCGACAGTTGAGTTTCTTCTTCCAGTGCATCCAGAAAAAGCAGGGACGCATCTTGAAACAAAAGCAAAGGAAATCAGATCAAGGTCAGCGGATTCCAGAGTCACGGTCCAACCGGAAACGACGACCCATTAAAGGCACCCTTGACGAATGTCTGGAATCAGCTGTTGACATTTCATGTAGAGAAATGTCGAAATTTCCGATGAACGTTTCAGAAGCAAAATCCAACATCTGGTCCAGTACCACAAATCTCGAAGCTAGTCAAAGCCAAAATCCAAAGACTCGCGATGGATGGATGTATGGATGAAGAGGCGGGTGAGAACTCCCATTTTCTCGGGAATTAAGAGGACATTAATGGCGATAAAAAGAGGGAGGGAGTGAAAGTCAAGGAGACAGGAGTCGAGATTTCTTGTAATCGCCAAAACTACATCGTGGAGTTGAGTTGATGCACTGCAGTAGTCGGTAGTTGAGTCTTGAGACTCTTGAGAGAAAGTACAAGAGAAAGTAACATGGGTGAAAGTAAAAGACAATAAATGAAGAAAGACAGACCACACAATGCCGGGCCATATGATGTAATGCAATGTAATAGGCGACAGTCATTTGCCCGTCGATGGAAATAGAAGGGCCTCTTAATGGGGATTTTATTGCCCTCCAGCTCCAGCCTTCCATCTCTCATGGATTATCGCCCGGGTCTTTCTCCAGCTACTCTTTTCCAGAAATCTCGAAAAATGTGGACTTGTCTCTTGTTCTTCCTTTTCAGCGCCCAACTCTCTGTACTCTGTACGCTAGATAGATAGATATATTAGCAAACCCGGGTCGTTTGTCCTCCTCCCGAATTTTCCCGCTTTCTCTCTTCCGCCCGGAAATAAATTAGAACGTCTCCCCCATTTTTTATTTTATCCAGGTCCGGAATTTCTCCAGCGTGCTTTTTCTCGTGTACATGTATAGTGTAGAGAGTAGAAAGGAGACAGCGAACATCTGGAAAAAACGGGGTGTACAATAAAAAGAGAAAGGTGAGGAGAGAGAAAGTGACTTACCGTTTTCCCATCGAATCGGTAGTACTTTCTCCAGGAGTCCGGCTTGATATTTTCTCCAGAAGGAGACGACGACGAAAAAGAAGAGGAAGAAAAGGAAGAGCCGGAGGGAGATCCGAATCCATCTCTCCAGTACTCGATCTCAAACTCCTCGGTGTACTCCTGGCCCGTCCCCCGGGCAAACCTCCCCTGGACCTGGATCCCGCTGATGAGCTGCGTCTCATTGAACGACACCTGCAATAGGAACATAGAACATGGACAAAACAATAAGATTTATCTTTCTGCACCCCCAACTTGTACTCGAAACGATTTATCTTTTTTCTTGTATCCACTTTCTCCAGCTTTCTCCACCACGATAAAATTATAAACGAAAGCCTGGAAAATTTCCCATGATATCCAATTGAATTTGAAATTGATCAGCTTCGACGCCGACTGTTTCAATTTTTGGTGGGGAGAAAGCTGGAGTGAAAGCTATTTAATCGAAAATTTAATCCTGTATTTTACCTGAAGCCACTCTCTCACTCCTTGGGCGATGGGCTCCTTGGGACACCAGGCTTGCGACTCGGAGTTTAATCTGCAATAAATTAGGGAAAAAAATGAATGAATTTCAATTTCACCCCCCAACGTACAATTTTTTCAATTACAAGTCATTGATTTATGGTTTTTGGAATTTTTCAAAAAAATATTTCCCTTTTTTATCCTACAAATTTTTTCATGTTTTTCCGTGTAAATGTAAAGGATTCAAGAATACACAGAAGAAAGATTGCAAATAAGAAAGGCAAAGGAAGATTATCAGGGGAAATCTCGTGCGAAAAAATCCATCCGCCTTTCATCCACTTTTCCCCAACTTTCTTTTTGCCTACTTTCCCTGCATCCGGATGAATCCACCGTTGGTGCAACAAAAACAGAGACCAGGACTCAAAAAAGATGAAAGACTTGAAAATTTAATCCCGACTTTCTCCAGACTTTCTTTACCTACCTACCCGTCACAATGAATTCTCCTTTCATTCGTCATGTTTTTACACCTTGGTTTCTCCACGGTGTGACGTGACCTACGTCATTTTTTCATTCTGCTCCATCCTGATGCCCCCCGGCATTTGTCTCAATCTTTTCATCATGTTTTCACTTGTGTGTGTGGCCCACTTTCACCACGAGCTTACGCGGGGTGAATTTTAAACAGGGTGAAACAAAGACAAATGATGTTGAGACATGACATGACATGATGTACCATGAAATGACATCTTCATCCCCTTCACCTGAACCAAAATGTCCAAGTGTAAGTTTAAGTACAAATCCCCGCAATCATCATATTTTTGCACTTTCGCCCGTTGTTTTCGATAAAGAAAAAATATTTTTGTTTTGGTTGCTTTGAGCTTTCTCTGCAACTTTCTCCAGGGTGAAAGCAAGGTATCGATGGTAAAGTTGCTGGGGTTCAGTGGCAAGGTGCAGCGAAAAACTTTATCTAGACCGGATCCGAGAAAGTATCGGATTGTACGACACGGAGAAAGTAAAAGAGAAAGCAACTTATAGATAGAGATCTTGATCGTGGATTGCAGCTTGGACTTGGACTCGGACTCGGAATTGTTATGTTGTTACATGTTGGAGAAAGCATGTGATCGTGACGTATGGGACCTCGAACGGAGAGCAGCACGAACAAGGATGGAGAAAGTGGGAGAAAGTCAACTTGAACTTTCTCCCTAATTGGGATACTAATCAATTAAGGCTCTTTGGAAGGAAAGAGGCAGACGCAAGATGTAACTCGTACACGCAGTTTTCTCCTGGCTCGGAGAAAGCACACACACACATTGGAATTGAAAGTGAAAGTGGAATTACAATCAGGAGAAAGCACATGTGAAAGTTACGGGGAGAGTGAAAGTCAACGTAAAAGTTGATAGGGACACACAGTTACACACACATTGGGGAAAGAGGATTGTGTGAGTGTGAGCCCACTTAATTGCCCGGGTAATTACACAAATCTCATTCAATTACTGGTCGCTCCTTCATTAGGCCACTAATCCTGAAGATTTTTATTGATACTAGATAGTAGCAGGCAAATTGCCTCTCCTTTCTAGTACTACGTGAAAAACCCGGGTAAAATCCGAATCCGAATTTCACAGGTTTATTGGTACACTAAAATTTCAACTTTCTAAACGCATCCACTAATTATTTTTATGCTTTAAATTATTCCGATTTCAAAAAAAGGCAAAAATAGAAAATAGTCTGTTGATGGATTTAAATTAGAGAGAAAGTGCTTCAAGTGAAATTTGAACTTTCACCTTTTCAATATAAAATCGCCCACGCTTTCTCCCGGGGAAAGGATAAACAAAGGCTGGATAAAAGGTTAGCACTTCCTTTTCCGGACATGATGACATAATACGATTTTAATATAAATATCATATGAGCTTAATGCTTCATCTCATCTCATGGCATGGCATGTCAAAAAACCGCGCCGATTTTGATGATGCACTTTCTCTCCCTCATCTCCGCTTTTCCTCCCACGCTTAAATCTCGCGGGATGAAATATTAGAGAAAAAAAAAGTAAAATTCAACGTCAATTTGGACGTAACTCTTGTCCCAAAAGTCGACCCGAATATTGACACCGAAAGACACTCAACAGCTTGGCTTTCCGCCCCCACCCCATCGACCCTGTACTCTGTCCATTAACATAAACTTCAGTTTGTGTATTATTAGCCCGATCAATAACAACGAGAAAAAACTCTGGGCTACTCTCTATTTTAATATAAAATGGTGCCTCAATTTTTACTTTCACCATCTATTTAGCATAGAGAACGTAAAATTTGAGGAACCATTTAAATAAAACCAGAGGCCACATGTACAGAGAGATGGTGATGAGCAGGCCAGGGCATCCTGTTCAAATGAGGTTCAAGTTGAAGTTGAATTTGGAGCTAGATTTAGAGTTCAAGTTGTGCGAGGGCCAAAAATCCAAATCGAAATCAAATGGAGAGAACGAGAGAAAGTTGAATGCACAGATGGAAATGTTTCCAGATGTGTTGTGTTGTACTCTTGTGTGATGTGTTGATGTTGTTTGACTTTGATTTTGATGCTGATGCTGCTGCTGATGTCGACAGTCATCAAGTTGTTGGCTTGGCTCGGCTTGCTGCTCTGCACTACTATTTACTACAAATAGCGGAAAGGATAACGGCTGCAGCCTTGACATGTTATCCGGGTTTTTGGCTGTGTGGATGTTTCGATGTTGTTAGCTGTCGCTCAGATTGTTGTTTTTGAGCTCTTTCCTCGTATTGTGTTGTTCGGCTCTGTTCTTTGCGTGTTTTACTTTGCTTTGTGCCTAACTCATGGTTCAAAGTTTGACTGGTTCAAAAAGAAAGCTCAAAAAGAGAGAAAGCTCCTAAATCTACATTTTACAACATGATGCATCAGCTCGATCTTTCACCATGGCGATGCCAACCATTACCATCAACATGATGACGATTATGATCATGATACTTGGAATGTTGAATTTATTTTGATTTTTGAGGATTTTTACTTTCACTCTACTTTAATTTTAGTCCAGCAAAAATACGCTAGGCTACATTTTTTTATTGTATTTTAAAATACAGCTCAGATTGTTCTTCCTAATGCGAGGAATCATTTAAAATTTTCAATATTCTTGTTTTTTACGCTCAAAAGTAGAGTTTCGTAAAGTAAAAGGATGAAGAGTTGGATAAAAGGGACGATATACGACATTGTACAGTGGATTGTATGTAATATCCGGGGCTTGTGCAAATAACAAATACAATTAAGTGAGCATTACACACTCGATTTGGCAGCAGCTTTGCTCCCTTTTCCCAGTCGTTTTGTCTCCGGCTTTTTTTCTGCAAAAAGTCTTTAAACGAACCAAACTTACGAGGACTGTTTGGAATGACATTGTTTGTGCTTTAGCTCAGTACGTCTCAATACATACGACGATTTTTTCACTGGAAGAAAGGAGCTCAAAAATCAAATGTGGGTATAGCAATCCCAATACCAATACAAATACAATACAGTATACAAATATGAACGACTGGAGAAAACGAAAGAAATAGTTTGAGGCCTGGATCCAGCATCTGAAATTGTCCAGAAGTGCACCTCCCACAACATGAACACATGACAGAGGAAAGTCAACGGTACATACAGTAAAATACAATGAACCGATCCAGTGAAAGGAAGAAAGGATCAGATGAGACGAGTTGATTGCTGTTTACTGTTTACTCATCCCGACTACATACATATTTGCTCAGTCTCATTCATCCCCGACTTACTTTCTCCATGGACAAAGACTGGATAAAATCGAGGACTGGAGGATGAGGACGAACAACGAACAGTGAACAAGAAGAGAAGGCAAGCCAGCGGTTAATAATGTCCCGCTCTCGTTATTCCAGCTCACTGGACGACCCTCACATTCTCCAGCGCCAGTACCAGTGCCAGCGAGAGCAGAAACAAGAAACAATGACATTCCGTTTTGTTCAGCTCTGTCTCTTCCCTTGTCTGTCTTTTTGTCGCTTTGCTCCGGAGGGAAGTCAAGTCAACTTTTTACCCTGGCTGTATATCCAGTATTTACAAACTACACTCTTTACGCCCTGGACAATTTCAATTTTACACGAAACACCAAGTCGACATGAATCCACTATCCATCACTAAATATGCATGCAAAATTCTGCATCATGGATCATGGGTCGACAGTCATTTTATTTGGTGGACAGCTGTCAACATCTTCCCGCCAAAATGAACGATGACTCAAGGTCAATTGTTTAAAGCGGAGTTGAGGAATGGAATTCCTCAACTTTGAAAGCACGCGGCTCAAGCCTCTAAATCCTGCGATAGATCATTTAATTATGATGATGATGATGATGCTCGTGATGCTCGTCATTTTAGCACAGTAGGTCCGTTTGGTAAAAAATCGTATAGTTATTCTGTCACAACACTATGGAACTCCTTGCCGGAGGAAATACAAAACGGCGGGGGAGATCAGGGCTTTGACAAAAGTATAAGACAAAGGTTAATTAAACAGAGAGATACGTAAATAAGTTAACTGATAGTTTATTTTAACATAGTTAGTTCGTGTCCGGTTTAGAATATAACTTCATTGTTAAAACCTATACACGTTAATAAATCATTGATTGATTGATTGATTGTCTTTACTGGTGATATTAAAATGGCTGACGTAAAAAAGTTGTTTAAAAGTAGGCCGTAAAGTTACCAAAAAAACGCCGTATGGATTTCTTTGGTCTGTAAGCCCGTTTTACTTCTAGTAAATTGGCTTATCACAAACAGAATACAAGTAAACTTTGTGCATGAAGAATTCATGTGCATGGTGAGGATGTATTAGCTTGAGGTTGCAAACGGGACAACTGAAACGTCGTGTGTACTAAATTGTCTTGATTGCCTTTTTTCTGGCGTCTCATCCTGTTTTTGAACGAAATTACATTTTCAAAACGAGAAGTTGAAGCAAGCACAACGAAAACAAAGAGAACAAAGTAGAATAACAGTACGGATCCTTGTATTACTTCTGATTAAACATTTTTAAAAATTTGCTCTTGCTATTTCAATGGCTGATAGAAAGGGTTTGAAAGTAGCTCATGCACCTCTCCGTAATAATTGCCAAAGATTTATTGGCAGCGCAAATTTTTAAAATTGTTATCACGTTTTTTCAAGGCATAGGAGTGTTTTTTATCCAACAGGTATTTTGGCTCTTCAGATTTGAGCGATTCTCTTTTATTGTCCAACCAGTTATAAAGTTGACACATTTGGTGGCATGTTTTCCAGTGTACTGTTTCGTCAGATACGGAAAAAGAACAACGACATTTTGACGTGAATTTTGTTCTCCGGCAAAGGTTGTTCCCAATAAGTGTTGTAAATCAGTGTGATAAAATCTCAACGTGTCTTATAAAAATATTGTTACTAAAAGTGTACCTTTGAGTACGTAATTCAAGATGGCTCACAAAATTTCGGAGGTTTCAAGCCGTGTTTTCCTGTTTTGTAAAGAAACGGTTAACACTTAAAATGTTTAAAACCGACCGTGATTTCCAGAAGATGATGATGATTGGACATTTTCATAGAGGAACATTTGCCAAGTTTGAGATCTGGCGGATT
>JAQIVE010001858.1:0-22531 GCA_034698285.1 Sminthurinus bimaculatus | reverse complement strand
CTAAAGTCCCACCAGAAAGGCTTATCGAAAAAGTTTGACTACTGGTCAAAAGGGCATACAAATCTCGTCAACATCATGCAACTTTCCATTTTCAAATCAAAGGGGAACATAAAAATATTTAAAAGTAAAAATAAAAAAACGTGCACAAGCCCTTTTTAGGGGTGCTCTGAAAAACCTCCCTATTTCTGGCAATGTAGTTGCACGAGCCCCTTATAAAAATTTGTGAAAAAACCTAAGATAATGCCTTAATAGAATATGTAACCACATTAGTTAAAAGTCCTGTATTTTTGTTTTACATAGGACTGCAAAATCTTATGGAATTTCACCGGACATGCATTATCTGCACAAAAAAAAGAATCTAAGTGTACGTTACCATTACCAATTACAATGTACTTGCATTGTGAATTTAAACCAAACCAAAGCAATGCAAAACATATGATTTGATGTGATTATGATTCCGAGTTCTCACCATCCTCCGACTACTGTACTGTACACTGTACACTGTACACATACTTGTAAGTGTGTGTAATTTTTCCAAATGTGCATACGGATATGCAACTCGGAAATTTTGCATAGAATTTGTATTGTATTGTACTAGTAGGTGAGAGAATAGAGATAACCTCTCATTTGTGAGCATATTGTGCATACATTGTAAACTGTGTATTGTGTGTAAGTATATAGAGAAAAGAAGGGAATGAATGTATTCAGTGTTTAGACGGTGATAATGGCCAGTGGCTAGTTAGTGTATGGTATGATATTATGATGATTCTATCTGAAAAGTCTCAATGCTCATACATACACTGATATAATGTTATTATCGTATATAGTATGTGTAATGTGAAACTATTATTACTACGCTGTTTATAGCCCCGGCCTGACGGTTCATTCACATTCACCGTCCTCAGCATCAAGCAAGGAGTAGAAAAGTCGCCACTCTATGTAGTGACCAACCAACACTCATCCTTTGTCAAGGAGAGAGGAAGAACGAGAGAGAGAAACCTCAGAAGATACCGTGCAAGAGTTACAACGATGCAGTACGATGAGAACATATATAGGGTCAGCTTGGGCTTACTTTAAACAATTTTAAAAATGAGCCTTTTTTACGACTTATATATCATGTAAATATTCTTCTTCATCTTGCACTTTAATTATTATAGTATTTTATCAGCATGACTTTTAAGGAGTTTTAGTGTTAAAAATCATCATGACTGTTAATTTTCCATCGTTTTACGAAGAACAGCATTTGCCCAACTTATCCACTCATTATTATGAATCTATGAAGATACATATGATATGACTATGAACTGTAATGAAGAAGGTTTAGCTTGAGGTTTTATTATGCGGTAGACGGTACAAAATAATGATATATCTGTAGTAATTTTTCGAGACATTCTCCTCCACACATACAAAATGTATCTGTACTTACATACACATATACATAGATTTGTTTCCTATATGCACACAGAGGACTTTCTCATCTGAGCGAAAAGATTCATCACCAACATGTTAAGATTTACATTTCTACACGTATCCTGTATGCATGTAACTATATTATTATTATCATCATCATTATTTTTATAGCTGATGGAGGCTCATCAACATTTCCTATACAGATAATATGTACATCCACATCTAAATGTTTATGTATGTATGTATGGCACCATAGGAATAAGATATAAGATAGGGTAGGAGTTACCGGTCTCCTATGTATATGTATAAATCCGTGTATGTATGTATGTATCAACATATAGTCACTACATCAATATGCATCAACAATTTTAAACATACATAATACATTTAAATGCTAAATTGTACTGTGCATAGTAAATAGTATATGCACGTACTGCCTACACTATACATACACTATAGCATACATACATACACACATGGATATAGTGTGGGCAACAATTGAGAACAGGTAAGAATAAGAAAAGCAGGCAGGTGCGTACGTATTTCTTTATAGGAAAAAGGGAGAGAGAGAGAGAGAAAGAAAAAAAGAGATTTGGTTTCTCTCCCTCTCTCTCCTTGCGGGGTTTTCTATATGATTTTATATATATTTACGTTGACCTCCAATGGAATTTCTATTGCCTAGAGGCAAAGTTTATAGTATACGTACGGAAAGAGTGAGAGATAAAACCTACCTTTACTATGCATAACGTATCTGTACTTTTGACAAGTTAACATTATTTTATGTGTATGAATGTATTGGTTATATAGGCATATGTGTGTGTGTATTGTATGCATGCATGCATGAGTATGGCCCTTCATACGTGTCTTGTGTCTTCCTCTATATCATAATATTATTCTATCACCTCCGTCACTTATTTTCTTATTCTCTCTCTCTCTCCCTCTCTCTTCTCTTATTTCTCTAAATCTCGGCCCTGTCTGTCTGTCTCAGTGACTGAAAAAGAAAAGGGGAGAGACAGTTTTAGAAATAGGATTTTTTTTATTTTAATAAATTTTAGTTCTACAGATTCTTCTTAAAAATTGACGAAATGGGTGAATTTTCACAGGTATTATTGTTATTTATGTCATTTTTAGTTTTTTTTTACCTTTAAAACCTGAGGAAATACATATGTGTTCAAGTGTAATCTCTTCATGCAGGGTGTTTGTGATTTGTGAATGAGAAATGTGAAAATTGATAGGCCATAATAATATTATAATTATATTTAGATGGTTTGATTTGTGCTCATGCCAAGTGATGTGAGATTACGGCTTGGGCATTGGTCATGCATAAATTGAAACGTTGAAGCTGAATATTTATGATTATTATGTGGCTGTGATTTATTTAATCAAACAAGTGTTAGTTAAATTTATACTGTGATTATAATATGTAAAGGTGTCAAGTAAGTAATAATAATGATGGGTTTTTGTTTTTTATTTTTGTCAAAACTGAAAAAATGAACAAATAGGGTGAAAAAGTGTGGTTTCAACCTCCTGGTCTCAACTATTCGGTTCCTGGGGTGGTGGCAGAATTTCATAGACAAGGTGGAGTCGTCACTATTGAGACGGTGGAGGATGACTTGGAAAATAATACCGAGCCTGTCAATGGAGAAGAGAAGAAGAAGAAGCCTGGAAATATTGTAATTTCCATTTCTTGTGAAAAACTTCAATAATAAGTATCATCAGCCATCATTTATTATAAAGTGTTAAATTGTGAAATTTTTTTGTGGATTCTACAGTATACAGTGGAAGTGGGAGGGAGCAGTAATGTAAAACGAAGATATTTTGATGGCACTGTAAATGACATGGTGCAGCTGAGGTTTGTCCTGTATTTTTTCTTCTCATGTGTATCAAAGTTAAAATAACACCTTGAAAAAACTAAATGAGCCTGTTATATTGTGAAGCAGTGAGTTTTTGGGGTTGAGAAAGAGCAAAGAAAACTTTTATAAGGATCATTGTCAAAACGAAATGTATTAAATTTTTGTTGTCTACCATTTTATTATCCAGTGATCTGTCAGATGAGTCGATCCTTTGGAATGTGAAGCGGCGCTATGAAACTGGATCGATATACACATACATTGGCTCAATTCTACTTGCTGTGAATCCATACAAAATGTTTGATATTTATGGATTGCCATATGTGAAAAAATACGAGGGAAAAGTGATTGGATCTACACTGGCACCGTACGTTTCATGTCACTAAACAATTTGACATCCTGTTTTGAATTTAAGTCAATGATCCTGAAAATGATGCAGAGCTAAAGAGAAAAGTGGTGTAAATTAAAGATTAAAATGAAAATGGTTTCAATTTGAAAAATATTATAGGCATTTATTCGCCATCGGTTCATCAGCCTACAGCCGCATGTACAAAGATAAAGAGCCACAAGTTGTGGTCATTAGTGGGGAGTCGGGAAGTGGCAAAACGGAGGCAGCCAAGCTCGTTGTCGGGTGAGAATGAAAAAATTCTACATTTAATACCGGGTCTAACTCATATAATATGATATGTTTTTAAATTTTACATCATTTCTTCTGTCTTTACAATAAAAAATTCTTGACTGAGTTTTAATACCTTTGCTCGTAGATATTTGGCCTTGGTCAACAAATCGAGTTCAAATCTAATTACGGAGCAAATTCTGGAGGCTGGACCACTTCTCGAGTCTTTCGGAAACGCAAAAACCATCAAAAATGACAATTCATCTCGTTTTGGAAAATACGTCCAAGTTTACTTTCAAGAGTGAGTTTGATCCTTGACTTTCCCAAATTATAAATTCCATGTGTACAATATCATTAATGTATTTTCTTTATTGCATCATTTCTGTAATTTTACAGTGGAAAAATCACAGGAGCCAAAATTAACGAATATTTACTGGAAAAATCTCGCATTGTAACTCAAAATGTGGGGGAGAGAAATTACCACGTTTTCTACGAAATGCTACGAGGCTTGAGCAAAGATTTGAAGGAGAAATATGGACTGGGTAGTGCGGAAAAGTATTTCTATCTGAATCAAGGAGGAGCGACAAGCATTACGGGGAAAGAGGATTTCAGGGATTTCAGTGGACTTTTAGGATCTATGGAAATTCTTGGCTTGAGCTCGGATGAAATTGATGCTGTTCTTCGAATTTTGGCTGCAGGTAAAATTTCAAGCTCAACTTTTCATGGAGTGTTCATTTCAACAAAAAAAAGGAATATACATGCAACATTAAATGTGACAGCATAATTTACGTATACGTTTTTTATCATAGTTTTACACTTGGGAAACATTTACTTTCATCGAAAGACGATGAAGCACGGAGTTGAGGGAGTAGAGATCGGCTCCGATGCGGAAATTCAATGGACTGGACATTTACTCCACTTAAACCCCGACGGAATTCGACGAGCTCTTATGTTCAAAACAACGGTATGAAATCAAAATAAAATCTTGCTTTTTTATACCAACGAAGTAAATTCACGATAAAAAAACAATGAATTCTAGATGTAATTTATATATGACACAATTTTCCGCTTGTAGGAAGCACGAGGTGAGCGCGTCATCACACCATTATCCATTGACCAGTCCCTCGACAATCGGGATGCCATCGCCAAAGTTTTATACTCAAACTTATTCACGTGGCTTGTGGCTCGAGTGAATCGCATTGTCTTTAATCAACGAGAAACTCCAGAGAGAATCTGCATCCTCGACATTTTTGGATTTGAGGACTTTCAAGAAAACAACAGCTTTGAGCAACTTTGCATTAATTATGCAAATGAGACTTTACAGCATCATTTGAATCGACATTTGTTCAAACTCGAGCAGATGGAATATGCCAAAGAGAAGATTGAGTGGGAGTTCATCATGTATGATGACAACAGTTCCGTGTTGAGTTTACTGGGCAAGAAACCCGTGGGAATTCTCCATCTTTTGGATGACGAGTCCAACTTCCCCAAAGGAACTGTAAGTTTGTTCATAACTATTTATGTATATCCAATGAAGTTTTTTATTCTACACACAGCTAAAAGCAAAAAAACATAAAATGAGTTAGACTCAAAGTAAAATATTTTTGATAAATATGTAACTGTATCGACTTTATTTTAGGATGTAAGCTTCTTAGAGAAAAGCCACTACAATCACGCCCTTAATGAACATTACTTGAGACCTCGAATCGGTTGCAACGAATTTGGAGTGAAACATTATGCGGGTTCAGTTTTCTACAATGTGGATGGATTTTTAGAGAAAAATCGAGACACACTTAGAGCAGACGTGATGCAACTTTTATCGTCTTCTTCTTCGCAGGTCCGTGCATATCAATATCCCTATGAAATCAAGAGACAGAGTATTTAACGACATAGTTTGAATGAAAAACAATTTAACTAAGATTAGAAAATTAATTTCAATACTTTTTGTTTTATCCTTGTATTAGATAATTTCACGAATGTTCAAAAGTAACATGACGGCAAGAAACACAAATCTAAAGAACAGATTCATCACTATGAAGCCTAGAGCTCCAACAGTTTCCGCCCGATTCAGTGACTCGCTTGGAAATCTTTTGGAATCAATGGGTAAATGTTATCCTTGGTTTGTCCGTTGTATTCGACCTAACCAAATGAAAATGGCCGAAGTCTTTGACGTAGCTCTCGTAGAACAGCAGCTAAAGTATACAGGCGTGCTGGAGACGATTCGAATCCGGAAGCACGGCTATCCCTATCGACTCACCTATCATCAATTTGCCCAAACTTACAAATGCCTCATCAAGTCCAACTATCACACCAACGACGTTGACATGACCCGAGAGATTCTTTCGCACTTTTCCAACAAAAACTTTCAGTTTGGCTCTTCCAAGATATTCATTCGAACTTCTTTGGAGGAAGAGCTGGAGATTAAGAGGAATCTGATTCACAATGCTTCGGCAGTTCGAATCCAGTCTAATGTGAGGGGATTTTTGGCGAGGAAAAAGTTTAAGATGAATATTCGAGCCATCGTTCTAATGCAGAGCTTTGCTCGCATGTTGGTCGCTAGAGGAGAATACAATAGACTTAGAACGGCCACGGTCGTCCTTCAAAAACACTGGCGAGGTGTCAAAGGGCGAAGGAGATTCCGAGTTATCAAGGAAGAGAAGGCAAGGGCCGCAGAGAGCCGAAATCGGGTCAATGCCGGAATCAGTGGACACCTTGAAATTCCCGCTCAACTTACTTTTAGTCTTCATCGTCTTGCAGGTTTGGATGATATTATTTCAAAGTAAAATCTTGTGATATTTTTTAGAAATTGGCTTTTTTTAAATGTATTTTACTTTTCATATTTGTATGTGTGTAGATATGCCCAGACAGCCCAAAGAAAATAATGTGATCAAAGTGCCTCAGGCTAACATCACAGCCTCTATAAACAAGAAACATCAGCCCAAGAAAATTGACCACGAGGAACCCAGATTCCTTGCCCCTCTCGCTCACAGAAGGGAACCCATATCTGTTCCATTTCTTAAAGACTCTCCTGTTGAGGAATCTCTATCCATGTTTAAGCTTATTTTAAGGTAACTTATTTTTTTCTTCCTGTGTTGTGATTGTTTATTGTCAGTACATATACTAAACATTATGTATGAGTAGATAGAATTTAAAATGAATTTATATTTAAACTTGCAGATTTATGAACGAAACTAATACAAACGAAGATCGAGATCTACTAATTCAAAATTATATCATCAAGAAATGTCTCCAGAATCCAAGTCTTCGAGATGAAGTTTTGGTTCAGTTGATGAATCAAAGTTTTACTCAGGATAGAATACAACGTGATAAAGTGCTCCTCCTTCTTGGCAACTGTTTGTCCTCTTTCCCTCCAAGCGAACAGTTTTACAACTATATTTTCAACTTTATTGCCAAACTTGACAGTCCACTGTCTAATTCGCTACTGTCGAAACTCAAGGACTGTCGCTTAAACACAGCCAGAATGAACACTTCCAACTACCTTGAAGGCAAATGCTTGAGAATGAAGTGTGATCCCTGCTTCAATGTCAATCTGCCACAATTAGGTTTGTCAACTTTAAAAAAAGTACTGCTTTAAAAGGACTTTTTAATTCAAGGTCATTTTTTTGATTCAGGGTTAATATAATAAATACTTTTTTCTTCATAGGAGACATAAATGTTGGCGGAGTAAATAGTTGGGAAACATGTTCGGAAGTCGGTGGTTGGGTCTGGGTAAGTATACTAAATAAGCATGACAATAAAGATAAAATCTCATTTAGAAATGAAGTTCTCTGCTGTAACGACTTAATTTAAATGAAACAGGATGGCTACTCGGGACAAGGTTTAAATAATCCAGGACTGGGAATTGGGTGGGGTTTGGACGTTGTGTGGGATGGCCGTGTCGATGAAATGTACTCTGGAGGGTTCATTCATGATTACTTTTCTTATTTAGAGGTAACGAATACATAATACTTTATTTTCTTTCAATCTTTTTACAAATAACTTTCAGCTTTTAAATTTATTTTGAACAAATAATTATAACTTATTTACAATAAATACTTTTATATGTAGGATGAAGATGCCAAAAGTCCAGTATTCCAATCATTTAAATATTTAAGTCGACCTCAAGTTCCACCACCTCAGCCTCCACAGCCGGTAAGTTATTGCTTATTATGACTCGAGAATTGACAGTGTTTTAAAATTTCTTGCATCTTACATATTATATGCTACACATGTCTATTACGTAAAGTGCTATTTTTTGGATCAAAATTCAGACGAACAATTCTTTTCATCACACTTTTCTAATGTTTTTAAACAGGAGCCCGTTAAGAGAAACCACACAGAAATGAAAAGTACAAGAAGTCTTGAAAATCTATTGAGTATGAAGAGTTATCTTAGTTCTTCCAAATTAAATGAGAGATATAATAATCTCAGTATTGATAACTTAGTTTTCGACGATTATGAAATTCGGCCTGAAATCAAAGAACCTCCCAGAAGAGAAATGCTTGCAAGGTAACTTTTAAAAGTTGAAATGGAAGCATGCATATATAATATACTGATACTACATATTTAGCAATGAATTAAGAAAATAACATACGACGATATTTTTATTTTTTTCCAGTACTTTCTCCGAAGCGGGTCCATCAAGTCAACAGCAAATTGAAGAGGAGGACTTTTATGAAGTTGAGAAAATCAAGAGTAGTAAAAGAAGTGGACCACCCCGTTTTATCAAAGCCAGTTCAGCAGCCTCTAAGAAAAGTTCAATCGCTGGTAGCTACAGCTCTCGGCACTACATTGAAAAATCCTCAGATGGTGTCAAGTCCTCAGCATTGTCTGATACATCTGAAGCTCCGAGTCTGGCATCCCACGTTCGTCGAGTGCGCGTGCCAAGTCAAGCTAGTGACGTTGAGCAATTCTTGGACGATCTATTCTCTCCAGTACTCGATGATAATGGCATGGACGACATGAGTGAAATTAGGAGCATCGTCCATTCTATCAAATAGGTTTTCTCAAATTTTTATCTACAATTTGAAACGAAAGAATTCAGCCAATATCAAGCAACGATACTTTTACGATGCTTTACATTATAAAATTTGCAATCACATATCATTATATTGTTTTATGTTACATTATTGAGGTAATATTATCTATTTACATGCATCAAAGGGATATATTTTAGCTGAGTCAAGATATGATGACTTGTTGACATAAAAGACCAGTGTAGTTTTTTGCTATTTCCATCGAGTGCCACGTTTAAATGCACAAGCTTAGAAAATAGAAAAAACTACAAGGGCCTTTTACGGGAACAATATGCGTCATATCACAATGAATACGAGACACACGACAGATATTAAATATTTATATAAAATTACATACATGACGTCAAAACATTTAAAGAAACGAAGAAAAAAGTTGCCACAATAATTATACTTAATATTTATTACACTATACTGCTCAAAGGATTTAGGATAAAAGATATTTTATACTATAGTTTAAACGAAGTATACTTATTTACATATTGTAAAATATATAGTTCAAGAATTTATAGTCGTCCAACTTTATACTTCCCCCTTGTAACTACACAAACAATACTTATGTCTACTGCCCATATAAGAGATGTCTTTTACAATCCGTTCATTAGAAGTAAATTTTTTAAGTGAATGCATACATATCCAAGCTTTTTTCCAGTCCGTACGATATATTATAGTGTATTACTTATGTAATATTATATTATTTATTAACTCCTGCAGTTCTTACAGGTCTTTGGTAACTGGGTAACTGGGAACTGAAAGATATACGAAAACCGATTTCAAAATCGGTAATTCCAGCAAGATTGAATAGGTGCTTTTTTATATACTTCATACTGATAGTACATTTAACTTATAATACCATTTATAGCGTGCAAAAAAGCGACAAAACATTCGCTCCACAATTGAAATACCATTACTCACGGTATAAAATTTACCCTGAGGTACATATGCTATTCACATTTTTTTAGATCTTTGATATTCTACACATTATACAGACACTTTAAACTGTAACGATACTTAACATATCCACTTACTACTTATATTACTTAACAATATTGATCTTGAGATCACGAGGCGTTACTACATACTTAATTTAATGTATTCTTGTAATATTATATGCATACCTAGATAAGCAACAATCATATAAGTTATATTTTATAATATTTCATAATATTTATTCTTTAACAATGTGACAGAAAAAATATATTATATTATTATATTAAATGGGTCTACCTGATATTATTTTAATTTTATTGAGCTTTACTTTTCTGTACGCTGTACATTGTATATCAACAAATCTCCTTAGTTACTGCACATTCTATACGCTTACTTAAATTGTGAACTACGCGTAGTGATTCGGCAGTAACTACAGAGATGCACAGAAAAGTAAATCACGAAAAAAATGGTCTCGGGTATCCCAAGATTATATTCCATTTATACGTCTGCTGATGCCAAATACTTCATAATTGGGTTGTGCTAGAATATTATACGTAAAAACAATGAATAAATATATAAAATTATATTATTGCTAAACTAAAAAGCTAAATAAAATAAGAAAAAAGATGAAAAGTACCTACTTGAAAACTGTTGTTGCTCACAGGTTATCATCTCTGACATAGTATTTACATGCTTGTCAGTGTCTGTCACTGCATCGCCGCTAAAATTTTATTCATGAAAAATTAACAGGAGGGGGCTTCAGCACATTTTCAGAATTTTTACTGCTCCCTGTCACTCAATAGTTTTTATTCTAATCGTATAACTTGATTCTTGATTCAGTATCGAGTACGTATGCCAGAGGAAAATTGATTTGCACGGAAATTATTTCAAAATTTATGAATGCATCGGAGAGTCAACAAACAAACAGGAAATAAATAATGATCAGTTTTTGAGATTGGGCAATAACGAACTGAATTTTAATTGAGAAGTGTGTGACGTAGCTAAAAGTCTCAAGGCAATTTGAGTGATGTCAGGAGATATCAAACAAGGGGTTAACAGAAAATTCAAAGGGGAAAGCTCCCGAGTTGGTCGGTTTCCATGGTGTTCTGTTTACAATAATGGCGATAGTAAATTTGCCCTACGGATGGCATGTATGAAATGGAAGGGGAGTCAAGTCCAGCCCAAGGTAGCCGTAAAAATAAGCCCGTAGTATGTATGATATCATATCATTGATATGATATATTGCAGCCTTTCATGGGTGCCAAGAATTCGTTTTCGAGTTCATGATTCAAAATTTCAAACTTCAATAATGCACTTGAAAAAATGGTTTTGGTAGTATAATCTTTTATTACTAGATTCTGATTGTTTTCTAGAAATTCCGAGAGAATAAGAGTACACGAATATGACTCGAAACTGGCAATTTTATTTGTAATCTATGGTATCTGCAAATATGTTTGTATATACACAGGCGTACAACTTTACTCCAAGAAAAGTTCCCAAAATTAAATACTGATAAAAACAAGTCGATTCGATCGAAAGTACTAAACAAATGATGCTTCAATCTTGACAATTGACAACAACATAACAGAGGGCACGCATCAACTTGGTATTCAACCGTAAAGAGCATATGGAGTGTAGGTTTGATTTGCTAGGCCACCATACCACTCTAAAATTTATGAGAAAAAATCCAATGGGTATTTAAATGTGTAACATATAAAATCAAAATTCCGTGTTCGATACATTGGTATGTATTTTATGTAGGATAAGCAAATTAAAATTAAATTACCTGGAATCTGGGATTTGGGGATCCTTTTTAAAATTCCAGGTAGCCATTTTGCTCTGTTTGTGCCCGAAATTTCAGCTCTATCTAACGTTGTTCCCAAAACCTGAAAAAATTGCAGTGCTTTCATTTACTCAGATTATACATATATAATATTTCCTTTGACTTTGAATGCACAACAAAAATAACATAGGTATAATCACTAATTAAGCAATAAAAATAACTCACAGGTCTCAGTGTTCGTATAAGCTGCTCGGCCAAGAAGTTCACTGTAATTGGTAGTTGTCATAGTATCAATATGTTTTCATCCAATCGAATGAGCACTGAATTAGCCTTCAAAGTTCAAGTGTAAAAGAATGGATTATTTTTAACAAAACTTACTGTTAATGAGAAAACCGTATTCCATATTTCTCGCGACTTCTTCAACTTTTCTTGCAAGGCCCAGAATGTAAGAAATGGTTCGTACTGAGTTCAATTGAGTAAGAGAATAGTCCTCCATGTCGAAAATCTTAAAATTAAGAAAATGAAATAAAAAAACACAATGTAGATATTCAAGAAATTAAGCTATTTCAACTCCTGCTTTTTGCTATGAGTATGTAATATGTAACATTGTTAAAATTGTTTTGAATTTTGAATACATCCTTACATACACCCAGGTTGTTACGGGATCTTCCGGTGTGCTTTTTAGGGCCAAGCTTTTCCGAATGCGATAAAAAAACTGATCAGCATATTTATCAAAAACCTAAACAAAAAAATTGCCAATAATTACTTGTTTCATTGTGTTAATTTAGTAGCGACACAAAAAATCATTCACTATAAGCAGTGGCAAAACAAGTATATAGGTTTAATTACGTCTGTTTGGCCATCTTCAACTAGCTTCTTCAAGTCCCACTTGCTGTAAATAAATTTAGAGTCTTCACTGTAACAAAATTGTTTGTATTTCAACATAGCTGACAACGTGGTTAAAATTAACCATAAAACGGATAACTCACCCGAATTCATTAACCCAGATTGGCCTGTCTAAAAGGGAAAGAATTGGGTGTCGATAATAAAACCACCATTATTGACCATTTAAACGTGAAAATATATACATCAAGGTTGTGTACGTAGTACATAATTCTCAATTCATAGTAGGTATGTAATTAACCCAAAATTTCAACTCACTTTCGTAATCAAAGCCAGCCATGTAATATGGATAGTTTCGCTTTATGTGGTCAGGAGCTATCAAAGTTCGCATTTTATCACGTTTAGTTCATTTTTTTAATGTTTACTATATTGCGTGTCACTGATGTTCAAATTATTGCTAATGAGTTCTCTATTGTGAATCGTAGATACTATTCTTAATTTTTTACCTTCCCAAGTCTCTTCCCAAGGTTGTTCTCCATCCTTGATTTCCTGTGAAATAATTTTTAGCGTTTTATTATGTCCTAATTATGTTCTGCCATACATAATTTTGTATCTTATTTATATATTATACGTATTTATGCGTAAAACTGTTACTGAAAAACAAAATGAATCTCCTTACATTGTCTGAAGCATCCTGTGCAGCGGAACTGCAGCTATCTATTAGGAAAATAGTCACTAAAATGGCCGAAAGGGTAGCAAAGCTTTTCATGATGTCAATGATCAAATAAAATACAAGTGCACACTTTTATTCTTGGGGAAACACTGGAGACACAGAACAACAAGACGCAAAGTCTGCAGTACGAAACATTCAAACACAAACTAAAAATGATTATTCACCTTGTAGAGATTTTATGTTATATCTTTACAATATTTTGATCGGTATACGACGGCTTTCTCAATGGATGCGTAGAACATGAGTCTGGAACTTGTTTGTCGTTGTCAGAAAAAAATACACAACTTCAAGCGTAGCAAGAAGTTTATGACTATAACTGACAGGTAAAAAAATCTTGTATTTTGAAATGTATAATAATATGTTGTATACATACCTGCAACATGAATTATTCTTCTTGTCTTTTTGCACTTTTTTAGTTGTAAAGATTACTTTGTCATGTTTTTTCCTCCATATTTTTGTACATGATTTTTATTACGATTAGCATCGCTTTTATAACATGCAAGATTATTTGTTTCAATTATCACTATTGTGTGGTCGCTTATGATGTATGTAATTCACGTTAGAGATTTCCCAAATGTAAATATACATATTATACAGTATGAAAAAGTTTTGGAATTTTTGCAAATTAACATCTTTCGTAGTTTTATCTTCATTAGAAGAATTTGGACGGGGTTAAAGGGTACAATCTTGATAAAAAATATGAATGTTTTGCAAAAAGTTTTGAATAAGAAAAACATAGCTCGTAGAAAATATTAAATTGTTGATATAAATATGAAAAAATGGATTGCATGGTACTTTTTGACCACACTTGACTGAACTTTAATTACATATTAATACATGTCTGAAAACGATTCTTATGGTATACATAATTTCGATGATCGTTAGCAATCGTTAATCGGTTAAATAGCCATGTATAATGTAAGTATATATGAGAAAAACGATAAATCTTATACGTATAGATACCTACACATGTATGTATCTACTTTACGTCAAGTTCTTTCAGATTTTATATTGCCCTTTAAAACAGTGTGTGTGTGTATGTACACGCAAGTTTACCCTTAGTAACACACACTACATTGCCTCCGATTGTAGTTTGCAAAATCTTTTGTTAAAAATATTTTACTTTTTATACAAACTGAGTCTGGATTGATAAACTATTGCACAAAGGTAATTGTACATGCAAAGCACATTGTGAGTTTCGCCGTAGAGAATAAAGATTACAGGTTACAGGGTCAGCTGGACAAATTACTAGTGATGGGAGAGCTAGTTTTTATAAATAACGTTTGCACGCTAATACACTTTGTCTTAATGGGAAACCGCATAGCATCGACACATACCTTTTTGTCGAATCCACTTTGGCAGCCATGTCCATTATCTTGACGTCGGTTCATTTGCCATTCAAAACAAAGGAAAATGTATAAAAAGTTGAGTGTGTTACATAAAGAAAATGCCAATTTTTTATGCAATACATAATGCGTAATGCGTATTTATACTTCTGTACAGGATATTCAAAATGTTTAATAGCAATTTAACACGCTTAATATTACATAAGTAATCATACTAAAAATCATAACAATGGATGCTTCAAAGTACAGTAAAACAATATCTGTCCCTCTGAACAATAAAGTTGAAGATTATTTAACTAAACGGAAGGTGAGACGATGAAAGGGAAGAAAGCAAAATCCTGCATCGGAGATATTTCCCCTATGCATGCAATAATTGAGGTCTCTGAAATCCTTGCGAATATTGCAGGAGAGAATTTTGTATTTTGCTTGCATTTAACATTTTTAACATTTAACATAGTTGATATGCATTTAATGCAGATCAGCAATCATTAAATTATCAATTAAATGCGGTAATTAATTAGATTTTGTGGACTTGGAATTATTCGGGTACAATATTTCCTGTTTTGAAGCGTGTATCTTGGACTGTAGGGAAGAAGAAACGGACACAAGAAGCAGAGGTAAATTCCTAATTCATTTGATTTTTACTTTGTTATTGTATGGAGAAAAGTGAACATTGCAAGTTTGAAGTTTCTGGTATGACAAATGACAAATGACAAAAGTACAAAACGTCATTTGTTGGTAATTATTCTATTTCTGATTTTACAGGAAAGTCTGCTTGGTGGACGTAAAGGATGAATGGGAATTACCGACTCACTAGGCTGGCGATATTTTGTACCATATTTAATGGACTTCACACGCATGAAAAAGAAGAATAATGAATGAGATTTTGATCTTATTCGTATCAGATTGACGAGTAACTATATATTTACTTGTTACGAACGAGACTGACAATAAACTTGAAGATTTAAGTTAATTTTACAGTATTATACTCATAGTAATATTACTTTATTTCTAGTTAGTTAACTTAAATTGATAGGTTTTGTTGCAAAAGGGAATGAAAAATGTTTTTTGCCGATATTTTTCTCATACGTGGAAAACTACCAATTAGTTCGTTTCTATGTTTTGTAATCGGGTTCAGTATGGGTAGCTGGTTGACGTTGTTTCACCAGCTCCAAGTAGAAAAAGATTTATTAGAGCAAGATGTAGTGACTTTTCGCTCACAAGAGTCATACATTCTTCTACTCACTCTTATACTATCTGCCCCAGGAAATTTCGACCTACGAGATACATTGAGACACAGTTGGTTAAGGTTAAATTTAATCTACTAACAGCAACAATAACTGTTATACAATAAAATGTTTATTTTTCTGCATATTATGTATTTTTCCTTTCTCTGATTAGTTCTATAATCTATAATAATATCTTTGTTGAAAGGTTGAATCCATCAAAAAAGAAAGTTCGTCATGTATTCGCCATTGGAACGGAAGGACTAACAGCAGATATGACTAGGCGTCTTCATCAGGAGCAGACTGTAGAGAATGACCTGCTCCTTCTTCCCATCCAGGATTCGTTTTTAAATTTAACCTTAAAAGTGACTAAAGCTATATCGACTCTTGGGACTTCCTTACCTTCAAACTATATACTTAAAGTCGATGATGACTCGTTTGCAAGACTGGATATTCTTGCCCATGAATTAGATGAACGGGAAGAGAATATGAAAAGTCGTCAAAAAGTCGATCCAAACCTTAGATATAAATGCTTCTATTGGGGATTTTTTGATGGGAGAGCAAAAACCAAGACAAAAGGAAAGTGGAAAGAAACAGACTATAACATTTGTGATTTGTATATTCCATATGCCCTTGGAGGAGGATATGTTATTTCTAAATCCTGTGCAGAGTTCATTGTCAGGAACAAAGATTTTCTTCGTCCATATGTTAATGAAGATGTATCCATGGGTACCTGGCTCTCTGTCATTTACCCCGAAAAACGGTTAGTAGTTACTGTATCAATTAATAGCTTAATTTCTCTGAACAGTATAAGCATTATTTTTAGATTGGCTTGTATTTTTTGTGCTTTTAGGCATGATGTCCGATTTGATACAGAATATCAATCTAGGGGATGTAACAATAAATACATTGTTCAGGTATTAGTCGTATTCTTATGGTATTGGACTTTATGTGTCCATGAATGTATGTATACTAAAATTTCTCAGGGGTAACAGTGAAATTCTTCTGTCTCTTTTAAATAGCACAAATTGACTCAAGCTGAGATGATGGAACGCTACAAAAATCTTGTTGCGTCAAATAATCAAAAACTTTGCACAAAAGAGTTTCAGAGGTAAAAATTACTTCCTTGTAATTCTTGTTTATTGAAGGTTTTGATGTATCCATAACATGACATCACGCCAAACAAATCTATATTTTTTGTGTACCTTTTGAATTCTCATTTACAGGAGGCCAAGTTATGAGTATGATTGGACATCGCCTGCATCTCAATGTTGTAAAAGAAATCATTCTATAATTTGAAAAAAAATAGAATTGGAGAACAATCAGTCATTACGGAGATCTTCACGAATTGAGTCCAGCAGCTAATGTAATTGTTTTTATCGTTATGTGATTTAAAATTTTTTAACGACTGTCTCACAAACAATTTTCAAATGATCAATTATTTATTTTGACTTTAATGTTTAATGATATATTATTTGTCTTTACTTTGAATACGCATATTTAGCTATAAGTATGAATCTATATAAATAATAGTACATTTATCATTATTCATTCTTTGTATTTCTGAATGAATATACAATATGAATTCGTCCATCATATTATGATTACATTGAATGACGTATTATCGAATGTGTTTCCTTTTTTTTACCGTGGAATGGTTTTAAAGTTCGCTTGAAGAAGTAATGCCTTTTGAATTATCAATCGGAAAGTGTTTACATGTTTATGAATGTTAGCATATAGAGACTGTGTAATGCTAAAAAACTACTGGACGCAAATTTTTTTACCAGTGAATATAAAAATTGCAGAAATTATCGTGTGAAAGCTATGGAGAATAAAATTATTCTAATAAGTGTAATAATTATAAAAATTAAAAATATTCTTCAAGAATACTCAATATTCAACAAACTAAAAAAATGCATAATTAAAGAAAGTATTGTCGTCAATCCTTGTTACTCGTATCCATGAACAGTTTTTTATTTAACAAAACAAAAAAAAACAACAACAAATATCGGCATACAGGTAAATTCGCAAAATACACCAACATTATGGTATATTATGTACTTTTTCTGTAAAACAATCGGATTTCACAGCCAGACCTCAATTTCACAGTAACGCGTATCTTTTCTACACTATTATTTTCAGGCATAACGCATGTTACTGCCTATAACATAATAAAAGTAAAGACAACAGTAAAGGTTTTTAGTACTCATAAATATAATGTATAATGTATCATACATAGAAAGAATTATAAGACTTTTGTCCACTAAAACTTTAGATTAGTTTTAGTGGCCAAGAGTAAAAAAAAACTCTTTTCATATTTAAAATTCATACCAACATTGAAGCTTAAATTGAAACTTTTTTAGTGTCATAAGAGACAGCCAATACAAGGTGAACAATGTCAAAATAACATTTATGGTAGATGTATTGGTCTATATATTATTATTATTTTGTGCATAATATTAAAGGGTAAAGATGTAAAGTAAGAAAATCGACAAAAAATAATAATGTAAATAGTAAATATACAAACTATATAATATTTAATTAATATCCTAACTAATTCTAAATTTATTAACAACTGCATATAGTATAATAATGTTACTCTCATTTAATAAAGCTGAGTTGAACTCAATTGAGTTCAATTAAGAAAGCAAGATCAAAAATAAGTCTACGTAATATTGTGTGTGTGAGGTCATTTCAAGGTAGATAGGTATACCTGTCATATAATATGTATGTTCATGTTCTATAAAGGAAACTCGTAATTATTCCCTATTCATATGACATTTTATTGTTGTAAATTATTAGCACACAATACTGTGATATAATTTACTTTCGGTCTCATTCGTATATAAACTCTAACGACGCCAATTATCATCTTGATCACTCATAGAAATAGATCGCTGACGACCACCTGGTGGCCCCGGAGGTCGATATGAGGGTGAACCAACAGGAGAAGAATTATTTCGGTTGCCACCATGGTAAAAATCATTGTTAATATTATTATTACTATTATGCCTATTATGAAATCGATTCGTATTTGGACTTGGGCGAATTTTATCCAAGACTCGACCAGCCAAGGGGTGGTCTTTTGGAAGATTAACTGGTTTCTGCTCGATCCATAATCTTTCGAATCCAGGGGGAATATTCTTCTTCCGAGTCCAATAAATTTTAATAAAGTTGATAAAGTTGGCAGCCAGTGATTGAGAGTCAAAGGTCAGTTCCAAGTCTCTGCTAACTCGTTCAATTGAAGGGTGTTCCGCACCATCAGGATATCCAACACATTTAATTATTGTCAAGAATAATTCCGTATCAAATTTAGCCTTATCTTCTATCGTATCGACAGTAAACGCTGGGCTGGGGAGACCCCGTATGACGACTTGCTTCTTGGTGTTCATGTACACTTTTAGCAAATCTCCATCAGGATCATATATTAATTGATCAAAATCACTGAATTGGATAAAATTGAAAGAATCCTCAAACGCAGCTGTATTCACAGTCTCATGAATTAATTGGAAGGCATTGAAAATCTTCTCAAGAATTTCCTCTGCTGTCCAAGGCTAAGAAACGGAATAATTGAATTATAGTGATTATATTATTACATATTATTATATGTACTCTTCTTAATTGTGAATGATTACTGTCGCAACCCACGTGTAAAATATTACGTTTCAAATCATCAATAATGCTTACCACAAAATCTTCATCCTCTGCTGAAATTTGAATAGCACGTGGTATTTTCTCTACATCATATAACCACAATTCTTTAATGACCCGAACATGAGGATCTTTGTTAGGTACAGAGCCAGTTATTCCAACCATGTACTGGCTTTCTCCTGCCAACATTGCTTGCACCCAATTTCTTCTCATTCTTACTCTAGTAACACACAAGAAGAAAGAAAATAACATTTAAAATGCTAGTTTATGTAAAATAAAATTGCTATACCTAAGTCTATAGAGCAGGTCAAAAACTGTTTCACCTTTTATAAAACGTATTCCGCTTTCCACTTGACGAGAATGGATGAACTGTAGTTTCTTGAGCAGTTCTCATCTCTGCCAGATGACCTATAATAAAAACAGAAGAAATACAAAAATGAGACAACGTATATAAACAAAGTATTTTGTACTGTGTACCATAAATTGCAACGTCATCCATGCAGTATATATATTTGAATAAAAATAATTGAAATAATAAAACTAAACTACATCATACCGCATGTATAATTTTCTGGATTTTCTTCCAATTTCCAAACACCTCCAACTAGAGCTGACATCCCTACCGTGAAACTTCTTGGACTTGGATTCTTTGAATGACGAGCAATTTCCCCTTGAATAAATGCATGATGGTGATGAACAAACATTTCATAATCATCATCGTCTCCATCCTTGTTTTGACTTTGATTTGTCTCAGAATCATTGCTTTCAGAAATTCGTAAAGTTCGCGTTGATGATTGTACATTTGCCACCGAGTCCTCTTCATTTGAGTCTAATACAATATAATATACAGAAAAGTAATACAATTAATGGAAGTAGTATGTACAAGTGAATGATTCCTACGATAAAGGATACTTCGCTTCTGTTTCCAGGGGAACATGCCCACATTTTCTTTAGAACTCCACGCATGTTCCCCTGGAAACAATAACGAAGTATCCTTTATCGTAGGAATCATTCAAGTATAGTATATATAATTTGTAGCTAAATCAATGTTAAATCCGTGAAATCCGAGAGAGAATTCAATTAAATTCTTTTTGATTATTACCTGCTTTGGAGCCTACAGCCCACGTCGAGAAAATCGGACCAAGCCAGCCGTTTTCTGCAAAAGAAAATGATCTGATTGAATGGGGTAAAAACTTGAGCTCAATTGTTTCGACCTCTTCTCCAGTTGTTGAATGTTTTGGTACAAATTTTAATTTTCGAGCTTGTATAACAAATGTGTCTTCATTGGACGCGAGAAAAATTGACAGCAACCGCTCGCAAATGAAATCAGGTAAAGCGTGAATTCTAGTTAGATGTTAAATAATAAAATAAATAAATACAGTATCAGCATGATTCATTTTCCGCAAAATTGTTCATCACTATTACGGTAATAAGAAATTATTTTAATTTTACTTTTGTATGATCAATAATTAAAATTCCTTACCTAGGATCAAAACAATTTTTCATAAAATTCGTAATAACCAAATCTGAATCTCGT
This sequence comes from Sminthurinus bimaculatus, assembly GCA_034698285.1. NCBI lineage: Eukaryota > Metazoa > Arthropoda > Collembola > Symphypleona > Katiannidae > Sminthurinus > Sminthurinus bimaculatus. Next base: position 1,573 of record JAQIVE010001858.1, on the reverse strand, counting down.
TCCTCATCAACTAACTCTGTTGCATCCTTTGACGACATTTCCTTCACCAATTCCTCTCTATCACTACGATGAACCCACTGCATTCCATAATTTGCTTGCAATGAGTCCTTTTTATGAGCAGATTTCACACTTTCGTTTTTATTTTGTAACTTTGCATCTTGAGCTGCACCATCATTCCCAATCTTTCCATTCCCATCATTTTCTTCATCAGAGTTGTTACTCGAAGAACTGTTATTATTCTCATTGCTGGAATTTAAGGTATCTGTTTCAAATGAGATGTACTCTGCTATTCCATGTTTTCTCTCTGTAATACAAAATATATTACAATTTACAATACAATAAGAAAATGGCAAACTTTCAACATAAAAGAATTTATGAGAATAAAATGAGGATAACATAATACATAATATTCATTAAGTATGAGTGTTTCACATTTCAAAAAAAGAAAAACTATTTTAACTATACATTATTTGCTCATAATTTTTACCCGAAATAGCAGAGCCGACCAAAGTTGGATGACCAGCATAGTCAATTTGACCTTTCACTTCTTGTTCTGACGGTTTTTTGCATACTTTAATGTCTTTCAATTCCCATAGTCCACTATCCTGGCTGTGAGTGAAATTGGTTGGATGAATTCCCAATAATTTAGCTTTGTAACTATAATGGCTATAGTCGAGGCCATATCGTCCATTTGCATAGCTCATGTTTTGCCAGGTCTTATGACTACTTTTTGTTTCTTATTACTACAAGTACTATATAAGTTCCAAGTAATATTATGTAGATTTAAACTCAAATTGTGCTAATCACAAAATATTGTAAAATATAGAGTCATTGATGTACTTATAGAGAAGAAGATTTTTCCTAAAGGCTGTAGAAGTGCTTGATATGAAAGATATTTGGAAAAAGTATATTATTAAAATTAAAATAATGTATGATATTTTGTGATTTTATACAATACTAAGTTAGAAAGTATCGAAATTAGCTCTTTTAATTTTGCTTGACACTACACAGAAAGGTTTTAGGTCCAGTCTTTTATTTTACTCCTCAGCCTTGAACAAAAAATATAATGATTCTAATGTTACAGAGTCGCGTTCACATTTCTTGACAAAATATTCACACACCTGGAATGAGACAAAAAACAAAAAAAAAAAAACACAAATAAGTTGGAAAATATAAGGAAACACTATTAAATAATCATAATGAGACATTATAGTTTTTCTACATACGCTACAAATCTAAAACCTACAAAATGCAAAAGCCGGTTTAACTACCCCTCTGTCTAAAAATACGATGACTGACAGTCCCTCCTTCCTTTATTTTTCTCTCAATCGAGACCGTCCTCCGAAATGACAAATGACTATTGCAGCAAACTAACTCAATCACGATAATAAAAATATACTAGAGATAATATGATTCGACGGATATGTACATGTAAAATGAGCGAACCACAATGATTATTACATATGACATGTAAAATGTAAACTACACCATCCATACTTATATATATATATGTATATAATGTGTAGAATAATAATTTTGAAAGGAACATAAAATTCAAAACGTCAACACATTC
>JAQIVE010001857.1:0-22542 GCA_034698285.1 Sminthurinus bimaculatus | reverse complement strand
AATTTAAAACATATAATTAAGTAATATATATAAGTAAATAAAAGGGTTAAAATTATTTATAATAAGCATTAATTATTATAAAATTAAATTAATATAAGGTTTTTAACAAATAATTATAAAAAAAAGGTAAGGGTAAAAATAATTATGTAAAGAGTAAGCACGTTTATTGTAAAAAAATATCAGTACTCATGGTGTATGTACAGGTAAATTTTTTGAAATCCACTTACGGCTACAGTCCCATCCATCCAATAGCAAGCAATGTAAGTTTTGTAGTTTGATCGGAATAAATGGACTCCAACTTTTGTTGGAACAATTGCCATTCCTCGTTTTTTCCACCGATTTGCCTTTTTAATGATAGACAAAGCAACGTGTATAAAAAATATGCAGAGCGATACTACATATTACATATTACAAGAAAAAGTCATTTGAATTAATTTTCGTAAAGGTACTTTGTTAAAATCCCCAATAAATTTTTGCCGATCTTCCAGGTCTGCTGAAACCTTGAGCTCGTCCATCATTCTCGGAACGTAGGTGTCGTACTCCATTTTTTTATTGATAATTGGGAAGTACGAGTCGCCCTTTTGTAATAAATTTACCATTCTTACTTCCACGGGATCCTTTTTTACAGCCCAAGCAATGTGTTCCATTATATATTCTATGCAACCGACTGCAGGAGGAATTCCTAAATAATATGATGCAATGATGAAAAAGAGATATAAGTATGAAAGAACAAGAGGCAAAAGCTGACAATAAACAACTGGAATTCCATTTTGGTTTTGATAGAATTGAACAAAATAGGCACATAAGAACCTGGAGCTCTGCACAGCGTGTTTGGTGTCGTGTTTGTTTTGACATATCCAGGAATGACTTTCCATCCATTGGCCGCATACGCGTTTTGTATACCAAGCAGACCAAAGAAATGTGTGGGCTCACTGTCACTCTGGCCATTGTTACCAGTAAGGTTTAAGTTGAGCTCCAGAATTTTCCCGTTTTCATCAACATTCACCTTCAATGTTCAACACAAAAACAAAAGGTTACTTTAAACACGTTTGCATACATAGTAAATATTATATATGTGTGTATTTTGCACTCGAAATAGATTTTTTCGGATTGTGTTTTCAAATGTTGAGCATCTTTTCGCACTTCGTATTTGAACAAAAATGCAAGCCGTCTTCCAATCGCACTTAAATTGGTTTCCATGTCCAAATTTAATCTCACGGGACGATTGAAGGTGTGAGCAGCTACAGCGCAAGCCGCTGCTACATGTGAAGATTTCATCAGTTTTGCTCCGAATGCTCCTCCCAGCCGTTTTACATAGACCGTTACACTATTGTTAATTATAATTCGTCAAAATAGAATTTTTTCGTGTTTATCTTGTATTTATTTAATTACTACATCTAGAAGAAACAGCAAAAATCTTTGTATGTATAATTTGTTTGTTTGTCTGCATGCTTACGAACTAAGCGGGATCCCCAAAACAGTTCCCACGGCATTCTGGACATGGGACATGTTCTGAGTTGAGGAGTAAACTTCCATGGAATCTTCTTTGGGTACACAAATACAAATCTGGCTTTCCATGTGAAAGTGATGCTGACCTCCAGTACTGAATTCTCCCTGGATTTTCATGAAGGGTTCTCCAGCTTGCGGCTTTGGCTCCGATGAGTAAACAGTGGGTTGCTCGTCTTCGGTCCATTTCCCTTGTAGCTTTAGCTTTTCGAGAGCCGTGGGAATGTCAATTATCGGCTTCTGAATATCGGCATACTCAATTTTAACAAGTTTTGCTGCTTTTAAGGCAATAGGCCGTGAGTCCGCCACCACAAGTCCAATGACTTCGCCCGCATAATTGACTTTCCCCTCTGCAAACACTAGGTTTCCCGTTTGCCCGTTCATGGAAAATTTTCCATAACTGTTTTCCCCCGTTATATCTTTTGCGCTGACGAATCCTCGAACTCCGGGCATTTTCTACATGAATAATAAATCAAACTCCTTTATGTTAACTTGTTTTACTCAAAATTTTTAGTTGTTTGATCCTAGGCTAATTTTATTAAGTATACCATCGCTTCGGTTGCATCCACACTTTTAAGGGTTGCTAATCCCTGTTTTGACAACACCATGGCTCCATGAAGTTCTCCATAGAGAGGTTCGATATCATCAACGTATTCTGCTTCCCCAGAGCATTGAAGGGCTGCCTCCAGTTTTTTTATCGGCTCATATATTGGCCATTCGGTTTTGTCTTCAGTTTCATACGTCTGTTTACCGTATGAAAGTCCTCGTTCGATATCCGTGCTTCCGGACTTCATGTGAGCACTTGCAGAGTCTCCAACCAGGCCCAAAACCGCCTTCATGTAAATGTTTGATGAAACGATTGATAATTTTTCAGTACTTACATATAATACTTACTTGCTCCATAACTAATGTAAATTTAATGATGAATAATATAATCATGCTAACAAAATGTTTTTTGCATCTTACTTTGTAGAGTAAGCTCTGTGTAAGAGTTTTTCTGTACATGGGCTCAGCTTCATGAGGCACGGCAACAGGGTTGATTTCCTTGTCCAATGTTTTCATGGCTTCCTGAAGTGTTGCTGCATCCAGAGTTTTTCCATTCAAGTACTTTTCCGTTTCACGGGCATGAATCTGGTTTGAAAAAGGACATGATATTTTTTATTGTTTATCATAATAATTATTGAAAAGAAAATAGGAAGGATAGAAGAGGAAGCATACAAACGTCGGAGATATCCCTCCATAGACAATCCTTGGTTCCTCTTTAACTGTCACTGTTCCTTGATCAATGTTCATGAGGAAAGCTGCATTGACGTACGCGGAAGAATTCTGATAGCGTCTAGCAATCTTAAGAATTAAGCATTAATTTTTTTAACTTATTTATAAACTTTTCATTATGTATTTCAATCCTTAAAAAAAGAAAGCAATATGTTCAAGGATTGAGTGGAAACTTGCTGATGACTTTTATGTACTTTGAAGGTTCGTAAAATCCCTGTGAGTTTGGGGAAATGTATTGAAACGATAACTTTGCCGGCCATGTCCATCTCCATAAATTGTTCAAGAGTGTACATTGTTTGTAGGCTGACGGCCGAAGCTAAAAATGAATAAAGTAACACGTTCTGTATACGATTTTATCAATAAATAAATAGTTTATGAATAATCTCAAGCTGGTATACATATGTACATATATATTTTATTGTTATACCGATGGTCAGCATTGCCCCAATACACTCCAAAATCAGGAAAATGTCAGAGTAAAACTCTCGATGTTGATGCTTAAGCATCAAGTTGCCGCCCAAGGTTCCCAAATTTCGCACTCCGACGTTGGCCACTCTTTTCCAGTGCTTACGAATGGCCTCTGCATATTTATAGTCGTCACTCATCATGCCCGCTTTTTGAAGGGCCTCGAGACCTCGCGTGATTGTCACAGCACCTCCAAGTATTAAATTTGAGGAAGATACGTCGACTTTGGTGAGTACGTGAATCGAATTTATGTCGATAAATGCCTGATATGGCCCTTCTTCCTTGTAAACTCCTGCACCATATTGTTCAATTTATTATGGTAAAGGTAAAATGAGTTTCAATTCCAAATGCATAGTTTGATGAGCTTGAAATATTTAGTTTACTAATTACATACTAAAAGTGTAGTCAATCAATCGGAAAAAAGTTTAGTTGGTAACCTGTGCCAGTATTTCCAGCAACAATTTTGTATGAAATTCCCGTCTTTTGGAATTCGTCTATCGCCATGAATAAAGATTGCAAATCCACAGTTTTTAACCATCGGATTCCCAATTCTTTGAAGTTCATAAGGGCTACGCTCATATTGCTACTGTTTGTTTGGCCGGAGAGAAACTCGAAATCATCAGAAGTTTCACTGGAATTACGAGTGCGCCAACATTTTTCATTTGTTTTGAACTGTTTTTGCAGAAAAAATGATCATTTCAGAATTCATGTTAAAATTACAGTAAAGTTTTTTAAGACTAAGAGTTATAAGCAAGAGATTTATCTAATTACTGGAAATTCTCCACATTTTCTCTTCAACTCCTCTGGAGCGTCTTTTGCCAGGGATTTAAACGCATCTAGAATCGGCCTGTATCCTGTGCAGCGACCTGGAGCAAACATCAAAATTTTGCTGTTCTTGTGCTATAGCTTTAAAATTTTGAAGTACGAAAACTACTATTAAAGTATGATATCTTTTCTCACATATATTGCAGTCCATGCTATCTTCAATATCGACTTGATAAAGTTCCGGTTTACTTTCTTTCAAGCTGTACATGTTCATGATTTGTCCGCTGGTGCAAAAACCACATTGTGTGCCACTAAATTGTGCAATACGCTGTTGAATGACGTGATAGCCAATTTTTTTATTCCCCAAGCTTTCAATAGTTGTAATTTCCCAGCCGTCACACGAATAGATTGGCGTCAAACACTAATTTTTTAAGTATAAACCATTTGTTTTGACATATTATTTAGATATTTTACCGACACACATACATGCATGGATGAAAATTACGATCATAATTACAGAATTCACGGCTCGAATCGTTTCTTCCCCAGTATGAGGATTTCGTGTCTTCACCGACACTAAGCAAGCTCCGCAACCACCTTTAAAAAGTATTTCACAAAAAAAAAATAAGCATGCCCCATGTTCCGAATTTACATCCAACATTATTCTATAATATGAGTACTTTTCATTCAGTTTTATTTTCAACTGCACCTTCTCTGCACATGTACTTTGTTCCCTTTAAATGAGCATTGTCGCGAATGTAGTCTACGAGTAATGTGTCAGGTCCTATTCCTACGTCAGGGCTAGCTAAAATTGTTTAATTGGTAACGTACAACCATCAGAAGTAGAAAAGGAAGTACCACTTTAACATAAAACATTACGCTAATCAAAAAAAGTTTTCATTTTACTTTACCGTGATAAACTTGGCCGTTTATGAGAAAACTGATTTGTTTTCTTACAGGCTCAGTGATGCTAAAAAATGATTGAAAAAAAGAGCGAGTGGTAAATACTAAAACTGAAAATTTCTTTTCATGTTTTTGCGTTGCTACCGCGTTTGCTAGAAATTAAAATCTAACAAAGTAACATATTATAACAACATTTCTTTACCTTAAAAAACTCTGTTCAGCTCCCATTATTCTGCTTATGTTGTCACTATGAGAAGGCTTGAAAATTCAGAGATACATGTATTTAAGATTTAAGTAAATCAAACGTACTTTAAAGGACACCACCGTGCCTAAAATGTAAACACCGGCCTACTTTGTACTGGTTATTATCTTGAATAAATCATATCAACTTGCTGTAACTAACCACCGACATTTAACAAAATAATTATGTATTACCAAACAAGCAAAAACTTTACACTGAAAAACTGAAAGCATTGTAATGCAAACAACTCAAATATATGTCCATAACTGAAAATTGGTGAAGCTTGTCATATTGTAGCCAACTGCGCAGAAATAATCTATTCTCCCATTTCAGTAACGCAGGAGCAGGAATCCCCGTTAAACTAAAGATGTAAAACGTTATGAAATATGTCCCTCATTTAGCCTGCATTATTTAAACACAGTATTGCATATTGTATAGCATATTTTTAAGTATATCGTATATCTAATTGTAGGCTCGGTATTTATGATAAGTATATAGCTAGGCTGATCAATAGAATATAATATAGCACGTGGTGAAATCTCTGTAGGTGCATTTATAAAACACGAAAACGATTTTTTTTTCAAACGGAATACAATGCAATAAATTACTGATACATAGTTTTACTCTAAACTCATAGGTTAGTTCCGGTCTCTTTGTTTATGCAGTGTGCATACTTATGTATTATACGGACCAAAAAACTACAAAATAACAGTGAACATGGAAATCCTCTTAATTTATTTAATTCATAGGAGGAGCGTGTGCTCGTAAATCATACAAACCTATATGTAGTATTATGTAGTCGTATTGTGTGACAGTGTGACACATCCATGAATAAAAAAACGGAAGAGTGAAAATAAAAAAAATTACTTTTAATGATGTTACGATATAGCTCAACATCATTCTGTGCGGTATAATTATATATATGTATATCTATGATTCGTAAATTCTCATTAGAGACAGTTGCATGTTCCTATATATTTCTCTTTTTCTGTACATAATACATTTTGACCACCAATGGAAACAAAGAACTGCAGAAGTTGAAAGTAATTAAATATTATATTAAAGCTCATGACGATGTTATTCTGATACGTATAAAAATATGCTTTATGTTTTACACTTATGATTTTCAAAACTAGAACTTGAAGAATTTACGTTAGAAGTATCTCAGTTTAATATCTAAAACAAAATTTCTGACGTCTCGTGACAACTAAATCAGTGTTCTGGTATGCTAGCATTAATACGATGACTTCTTTGATTTCACTGAAATGTCAACTTGAACATTTTTTGATGACACCACAAGGACTTTTATTTTATGCTGTCATATCAGTTGTTTGCTGTTTACTTTTGTAACATTTTTCTGATGTCACATGACGTGTTTTTTTCATGAGACAATAGACAAAGCATAATATGTAAAGGATAATTTTTTCCATTGAAAACATGAAGCTGCGTATTAACACAACAATTGTTTATTATTCATTATACATCTGTAATCTGTGCAAATTAAAGCATCATAGGTACATCAACATATTATAATAATGTATAAAAAAGTAGGCATGTTAACTAAACGATATTTAAATGCTGTTTTTAAAAGCGATGCATTACTCATGTAGGAATTTCAGTATTCTAGAATGACTGAGAAAAAATAGAATATATTATAAATGATTTAAATTGACGCGTATCAAAGTATTAAATAACGTTTCGTATACTTTGAGACGTTGAAATTTGTGACGCACCATTTCTGGTACAGTTGAAAAATACATTTTAAAGTGCATCACTATGCACTTAATTACATTCACTGAAGTACACTCTTAATTTAACTAAAACACTACGACTATACTATATGACTATAACACGACAAAGAACTGTATAAAATATAAAGCCTTTGACATACATACACATTTTTGGATTTGGTCGCGATAAAGCTTCCTTCATTTTGATTACTTTGGTATAAGGTTCATCAAAAATACATATTTAAGTATATAACTAAAGCTTGTGCAATGGATTATCATATCAAACTGACGATTTCTGATGACTTTCGTCTTCATTTTCTGTAAAAAGCATTCGGCGAACTTTCTCTCGTTTCAACCCAGTTTCAGTCACAGACGGGCGCTGTCGTCTTCTCCAAGGACTGGCATTGCTTACAGACGGGAAAATGTGACTGGGATTCTTTTGCTAAAAACATTAAATAATATATTATTTATATATACATATTTGGTTTGTTTTTATTTTGAGGAATTTTGAGAATTTTTTATTCTGTTTTTCTTTCTTTTTTTCGTTGTTCTTGGAATGATATTATACGTATTATTATCATACCTTTCTCACGAGTCGTAAATATTGATTGTACTGAGGTGATTTTGTTACAAGATATCGTAAGGACCCTGTGACTACGGCTTTGCGACAGTAGAAACTTAGGAAATCGTCATGACAATTGTCATCATCTTCTGCATCTTTACTATCATCGTAGTCACTGGCAACAGCTTTAAACTCTCCGCTTTCCCTCTCTGCTCTCCCAGTTTTGAGCATAAGTCTTAAGGCAAGCCAGGCGTCCTGCAGACAATACTTGGCCAGACGATTCCGAGTGGCTGAGTTCGTATTTTGTAGCTTAAATATTTCAGTGTATTTTACATCTCCCTTCTCTTCAAACTCGAGGAAAGTCTTGCTCATATTTGCCAGGGTAAAGGGTTGTGCGTTCCGAAAATTTTGCTTCATAATGGGGTACATGTCAAAAATGATTCTCCCTTGAATAAGAGGTATTTTGTCGGCCCATTTATCCATTCGCTTGAGATGATTTTGAATGCCTCGGATGGAAGAGGGGATGTTTATTGTGCGTCCCAAATACCTATAAAATTCAGGAATAGAAACAACAATCTATAGAGTATCTACCGTTAAATGTATCTAAACGTTTTCTTTTATAAGCCAGTAATTCATATAATTCAGAGGGTTTTTTAATTACGGAAATTTCTTTGAACCCAAAACGGATGACCGGTCGAGCATAAAGGGAATGTCTGTAGAAAAAATAATGTTTTCATGCATATTCTGTTTCGAGTATTTTTATACAGAGTCCAGAGATTAGGCAATAGTTGTGTACTATGTATGAAAGTTTGAGATGAGAATCTAATTTCAGTGAGCTGTATTTGCATACAAATAAATGCATAAATGTATGCAATCCCTTACAAAAAAATCTTCCCAAAAATAACTATCATGAAATTTTGACACGATTTGTATCAAAAATCCCATCAACTTTTGATGAGATTTCATCAAAACCTCATCAACTTTTCATGAAATTTAACAAGATTCGTTTCTAAGGGATTATTTACAATCATAATTCATACCAAATTTGTTGATATTGTACCCAGTGAGAACATCTGGATCGGTGATGAGAACAAAAAGTCTCCAGGCTTCTAGCAAGGATATTTCGTCGTTGAATGAGAAGACGTGAGCGTCCGGGATATTATCACAAGTACCAAGGGTGAAAATAACTTTTAGTGTTGAAAAATTATCTTCGGATTTTATTGTAGACAATGAGGATGGCTCTCCGCTCCTAACCTTTAAGACATTGCCAATTTGAAGAACTCTGTCGTTGCCACCTTGAGGCATTTCATAATTTGGTGGACGCGTCATACACTCAATGTCAAAGCTTTTCAAAACAAAATTAATCAAAATTTGCTTTTAATTCTCTTAGAAATTTGTCTTAAAAAGACCAAGAAGATTGCAGATTCATAACTTTTAGTACAGTACCTTAGAATTCTTAGAGTCGGCAATGGCTCCTCCTTTTCTTCATTAATAAAATCTTGCATGGCTTTTAGACTGTTCGTTTTACCAATTTGGGAGCAAAGATCGTCATAGTCAATGTCCAGCTCAACTTGTGCGTAGCTTTGTCTTGGGTATCTATCTGTAAAGTTTCAACGGACATGTTCGTATAATATTTTAGTACAGTATAATATGTTTTAACTTTTTATCTCGAATGTACGTAAGTGTATCACAAGCCCCAATCCTGCTTGAAATGTGTTTGAAAAACAAACAGAAATTCCACAGCCATTGGATCTCCAATTTCCCAACAATTTCTTCCAGGTTTTTCCATAAAGTCACAGACAACTTCATACCAGGCAAATAAATTTAATATGACAGAAATCTCCCTTACTTGAATGCGGTGAGCAATCTCGATTGTAAAATTTTCCCGGAGCAAGTTCCAACTCGAGCCATGTGCAACAAGAGATATTTAACGACGTGAGGAAACGTACAGTCGGGTTTAAGGCATCTTCATACGTGTCGTATTTACATGGATTTTCCCCGAACGGATAGAAAACTAAGCCCCTTTTTAACATTTTTGCTGCTAGACTTCTAAATCTGGATAAAAGTGGAGCAATACATAACTTTTCACATGAACATAAGTCTAGCTACACAAAAAATACTATAGTGCAACAATTTATAATTTCATTTTGAAATAAAAGACATAGTACTGCAAGTATTAAACTCACTTTGTTAGTACACAGTATATTTTTAGAGCTACAACTTTGGAAGTTTCTCCCTCATTCGGAACAGGCCTTGTTGGAGTTTCATAAATACTGCGGGTTCTTGCTGCTGACATTGTTTTGGGTTGAAAGTATTCAAAAATGTTCAAGCTGTTTGGATTTTCAAAGTATTCAATGTTGGATACCGGAGGGTTTTCCTCATTTATGTACTCTAAATATTGGACAGAATGTAAATCCTTTTTCATTTCCATAATTATTGCGTGATTGAGACAGTCTTTGAAATTTGGAATATCATCACGAGTAAAATTTTCCGACGGAATGGCCCAAAAATACGGACAAACGCCGTGGACGAAACAGCACAGAGAATTTCCGAATTCATCGACACCGTACAATCTATGATAATGATAAAGGCATAATACATAACAATTTATTGTAGTTAGTACTAATCCAAGTTGAAACATTTTGATACAAAATACGCGCAGTTATAGATACAAATGGCATACCTTGTTACTGAACGAACTGACGGTACAGGCTCGGACTGTGACTTGAATGGATTTGGTTCTGAACTTGCCCAAGAATCACAATCCAATAAGTAAAATTTCAATTTAAATTTGTCATAATCTTGGTTTATTTTCTGTTGACTAAAAGGTCGATGGTAGGCAATCGTGTTGTGAGACTGTCTTTTCCATTGCAAGAATTGCTGAAAGAGAGAATGTGACGTTTCCTTTAAAAATACATTGAAAATTTCTTCCTGTAATTCATCCTCTTGCATATCATCCCCAGAAGTATCGTCCTCATTGTCATCTTGGGAAATGTTTAAAACCACTTGCATGTCCATTGTTGGCGTTTTTCCGAGACTAACTACTGTTAATATAATTTATTGTTTAAAGCAAAGAAAATATCACGTCGGTCACCGCATAAATCTTAGTTTGATATTCACTTTTAGGAATAAAGTAAATGATTAATGACATGTATTTATGGTGTAGTTGCGAACGGTTCTACGCGTTACTAGGTTTATCACAGTTTAAAAAACTATTTCTATTCAAAAAAATAATTTTAATTTGGTATTTTTCAACATTTTTCACGGGATCTATTAGCATTCTGTATCCTTGTGCAGAAAACATGAAAACATTTAAAATTAATCTCACGGTGACCGAATGGATTGAAAAGGCACACACGTTTAACACAAATTTTGTAACCAACTGTTGAATGGAAATGTCATTAAAGTATATAAAGTCTTAAATGTTAAGTAAAGAAAAGAACGCGAGAAAGAAAAACAGAGAAAATAGAGGAACCGAGTGTCGAAGTTCCTATTGCCTCTGTGTCATATGTGAGAATAAGAAGTTGGGAATTGAGATGTATGTTATACATGCATATACAACACATGTACATACTACACATATACGCTAATTTTAACAAGGGCAGTACAGTTATACCAGGGCAATATGTATGGCTAGAAGACGTTTATTACAATGGTAGCAGGGTTACTTGGGTAGTCTTATACGATTTTTTGATTGTACATTTTGGAAAGTACGCCGACAATTTCTCAATGATTCGCTAACATAACGTAGGCTTAAATGATACAATTTAACAAAAGATAAAACGCAGTAAAAGTTAGGACAAAATGGAAGAAAGTTTATAAACCAAGCTTTCATAAAATAAGTAGTAGTACTTCCATAAGTATGACGAGAATCCAAGTAGGTAATAATAAATTATCATGCTAGAGGTGGACATCAAAATGCATACATGTAACACTATTTTTGCCGTTGTATGAATCATACCTAATCATGTGTATGTATTTATATTAATTTGTACTCTAATTTATTTACACACGTAGCTTCGAAATTTTAATCCTTTTTTGAAGAATTCCCTGCAAAAATATTAGCCACTAGCCGAATTTGGGGAATCATAATACATAATAATATATGAAGTAATTGCTAATTTTTACTACCTAAACTTTAATTAATTCCTCAAAAAACTAATCCCACTAGGGATAATATGCGTTTGAAATGCGACAAAAACTACCAAATGAAAAAGAAGAAGAAATATGTCTTAGGATTCTTTAATTCCAAGTTACTTTATATTGAATTTATTCAGTTCAGTTCAGTTCCTATTTGTTTTTAAAATAACAAATGCATAACAAAATAAAATTCATAAATTTCACCTACTTACGTACTTTCACAGTCGTGGCTAATAACAATTATAAGCTCTTTCCTTTAGATATAGGGTACTTTGAATTAAAATAACATACATATACTATATATTATATATATATATATATATATATAACTGACGTATGCTGTCCTGGTCGGACAAAATTTCCTGCACAGTAATATTTTTGAATGAATAATTCGTGCAAATATTTTTAGACTCTAAATTTTCTCATGACTTTGAGTTAACTTTCGCTTTTTTGGCCATTTAAAGAGAAATGGGGGAAATTTAAATATTGTGGGATAAAGTTTATGCATACAACAACAAATTAAAAGTTAAGTTGGAGGAATACTTATTATTGGACATATTCGGATAGTATTTAATTATACATATAGTACATAGGGTCCTTACCTTTTTGTTGAGTTTGACGTTGGTGAAGATGGAGTGAACTCGCCAGGTTTTGCTGAACATGGAGCCGAAGGCGAGGGTAAAGCCGGCCATGAGGATCCAGGCACGTGCAGTACAAATGTAGGGAAACGCCTTCTCCGACGTCAACTTACTGTCCAGCCCCAAAATTATGATGGAGGTGTAGGTGAGGATGCACCCGATTATTATCAAGTTGTTCAGGTAGGGACTCGACATTTTGATGTATCTATGTGTATCGGATAAAAATACATATTCAAAAAACCTGTATGAAAGATCGACATTTGATATTATGTTTTTGATTTCTCTCATTGTGTCAATGTTCAATGTCAATACCAACAAAAATTCTGGTTGAATGTATGTACATAAGGCAAAAATCCTATTTGGGATTTTTGGCCTTGTTGTTGAAACTTGAGAAATTTCGACTCTAATCCTTGACAGTGACTTTTTTGTTGCCAGCACCCGAAACCCGAAGCCAGGGCCATGAAATAAAGAAAGGATTTTGAAATTTGACAGTTGCTTATACTATCTTCTTCTATTTTATTGTACAATGCTGAGTAAGTAAGTATACATGTCACATGTGTATAGGAACAAGAATCTTTAGAATAATGTGAAATCGGAGAATTTCCCTTCAAAACTCGGCACCATTCAGATTCTTCACATACTATGTACGTGTGTATGTACAGTGTACAGCATATTATAACTGAATATGCAATATTTTCGTTTGCGATTCATCTTTCATCTCTCATCGCATCACATCACATCACATCGGCGCTTCATCTGCTCAGTCACGAGAAACAGACGCAGAAATCCGATACAGATAATAATTGAGCCGGAGGAAAGAAATTCAACAAGGATTTTCTTCCTTTCTTTCAATCTTCCTTTTTTGTTATCTTTTTACAATAAAATCCTCTGCAAAAGGAAAAGTCTCGTTTTATGACGTCCTTCATCTTTCTTTTTTCCTATAACTATTTCACTCATACATGTAAAGAAATATTCGTTGATTATTGTTCACTCTTCATTCCTTATCCTTCTATCCAACTCGATATCCATTTCATTTACATTTGACTTGTTTTGCATCGTTTCCTTTTGTGATATTCCATACAATTATGTATGTATGTGTTCGTTTCTTCTTTTCTGTTTCAAAAAAATCAGTACATACATACATACTTTTGAAGGCTATTGATCGCCTGCAGGAACTCTAGTTTTTTCCTTCCTCTGCTTTCTTTGAAAAATTTATAAAATCCGATACTCTATCCTGTACGTACAGATTATACTTGCTTGCTGGATATAAAAAATAGAACAAGGACGACAAAGAAAAAACAAAATAGATACATAGGTAGATATTGTATATTAGAGCAGGAGAATAACGGTGATTATTGCTCATACTAAAAATTTATGCTAGTTGCAAAATATTCCTAGAAATTCTCATTGTCAGAGAAAAAAATAACCCATGGCAAATTTTTTTCCACTGTCACTATATTTTCGTCTGTTTTTTTTGTAATAACAAATAATTAACTCAACAGAACTACATACAATATGTACAAAGGAAAGGCCAATCTAACCTTTCTTCATCTTCAAATTTTAGTTCAAGTGGAAGCAAAGTAAAGTGCTCATCGTCCTACATGCGGTTGAGACTTTGCGCATTTTCTATGTGATGTGTTTATGTAATGGTATTAAAATGGTAAATTTACAAGACGAAGACAAACTTTCTTTGTTAAAAGGAATCCCCACTCTAAAAACTTAAAACACGCTGGACATTAAAAGTCAGCACTTGAAAAACTGTGCAATGCAAACTACTTAGTAAAACTCCATAAAAATAAGATCTCGCACACACAGTGTGTATGTACTTTCCCCACTTCCAAATAATCCAGTACATACATGAATCCGAATCCAACAAAAAAGAAGAAGCAGAAGGAGAATAACGTTAGTTCAGGGGGAGCATCCAGGAAAAAATATGAAATCTTATGATGAGGATGTGGAAAAGTCGAAGGATAAAAGGAATCAAGAATGAGAGTATTTATGTACGTATATGTGTATGTAGGAAAAATGAAGGGGAAAATTCAGCCTAGTTTTTGGTCCGCAAAGTAATAGTTACAACAGCCGACACATAAGATATTGTATATTGTACGATACAAAAAAAACCCCGGCGATCAGCTACTGGAACTGGAACTACATACGTACTACGTACTATGCTTTAGTGCTGAAGCTGGAGTTAAAGTTGCTGGAGCTAGAGCTGGTTCTGGAGCTGGAGAACATCCTCCGTTTACATAAATCGATAAAAAACGCTCACTCTTTCCTTCCTCTTTGGTCCCATTTCGTTTTCGTCTCGGAAAAACTTTCTCGCTAAACACCGAAACTAGACGTAAGTGTGTGTGTGTGTGTGTATGCTGTCTACTGTCTCTCTATACTCTTACAGTAGTGTACACACACACACAGCACAGCCAAGCCAGTAGTCCGTAGTCAGCTCAGGCGGAGGAGGAAACGGAGCAAGATGCGAGTTTTTCTATACTCACTCCAAAAACTCCAACTTGAACGCCGCTTGTCCTATGTAACTATGTATTCTTTATCTACTTTTTTTCTGCTACACTATGTGTCTAGTGTCTATGCTATATATATTGTAAATACTACTGCTGCTACTACTACCGTAGTACTGTAGAGAACAGTTACTGCTGCTGCTGCTGCTGCTGTTGCACAAGAAAAAAACCGGCAAGAGGAGAAAGTTTTCATATTTTATACAATATGTAATACGGCCATCCATTTTTTCTGGCACATGAGATACAGAATACAGATACACATTATACATATGCATGAGCACGAGAAAAAGGAAGAGTAAAAGCATGAGTATGAGCATGTGGATGAAGATGTGGAGCCCGAGCTGGAGTTGGAGCTGGATGGAGATGTGTGGATGAGCTTTCACCACAAATGACT
The DNA here is from genome assembly GCA_034698285.1 of Sminthurinus bimaculatus. Classification (NCBI taxonomy): domain Eukaryota; kingdom Metazoa; phylum Arthropoda; class Collembola; order Symphypleona; family Katiannidae; genus Sminthurinus; species Sminthurinus bimaculatus. The sequence continues at coordinate 7,410 of JAQIVE010001857.1, read as the reverse complement.
TCCATTACCAAACTCCAGCTCCAATGTACATACATTGTACATACAAAATGTACACATGTGATACAAAGCATCTACATACGAGACTATTACCGGATTACCAGAACCGGAGCCAGACTAATACATACACAAGTATTACATAGAGAATGCATATGTGACTGGGCAGACACACACACACTCTCTCTTTTTTTCTCTTGAAAAATATACATATTTTATGCATTTCAATCCCTAATACTCTCTCCACTCTAATATTCTGCACAACACGGTCTTTATCCAGCTTCAGCTCCAACTTGTTCCTCGTTTTTCTCCGGGTTTTGTGTGTGTGTGTGCGACGGAGAGATTTCAAATCCCCGAAAAATATTGTACGCTATGTATATTATATATATGTAGTTACTTACACATACATGCTACATGTGTGTATCGTGTATCGTAAAAGGTATCAAAAATTCACATGCTATTTACCGTGGATAATTTATAATCCAGCCTCTTATCACTGATTACGGCGATTGTCAAGACATAAAATACACATATTTACTCAATTTGGGAAGAGTGCCTGAACAATTTTGAGAGGATACAGGAAAAGCTGTTTAAAAACTCCAAAGCCTAAAATTTGTAGACTTGGCCGTGGTCAATAAGCTTCAAAATTTGCATTTTCCATGGAAATTTTGTAGAATTTACATTGGATTTTACTTTATATAACTGTATTACTAGTTAAAGGAGAAGAGTTTCATCTTTACCGAATTTCTAGGGAATTTTCATTCGAATTTTGAAATTTCTCAAGTTTCTTTCAGCGATTTGATCAAATTCTGTATGTACACTACACAGTGTGAGATGTGAGATTTTGGATTTCTGTAATTCTAGAGCTATAAAAAATAGTACAAAAAAATTGGGGAAAGTGGTCATTGACCCGGTACCTTTGGTTTCGGAAGCGGATGTTGACGGCGAGGAAGAATCCGGCGACGAGGATTCCGATGGAGGAGGCGGTGGCCAGTGCAGCAAACAGAGTGATGTTCACCCGCGTGTGCACTTCCTCCTGCAATTCATAGCATATAAATATAAAAAACATTAATATTATAGACAGAGCATATGCATCTATACCGTCCACCCACTTTCTTCCTCACCATAAAAAATGGTGGAAGCAGTGAGAAAAGACGCAATTTATTTATGGGTTGACAGTATATTGATAATATTCTTTGTGCAATATGTTCGCAAGATAGATAATATTAAATATATTAGTTAGAAACGTAATATAGTGTATCAATTTTATCCCAAGGTCCAGCAACAGCTGTACAATATACAATATACATAATACATGGGAAAGTACATCAAAATGAAGACGAACAACGAAAAACTCTTAATGTGTTGTCTTAATATCGTATATTTATATTTTATTGGACAAAGGCATCATAATGTATCCGCAATTGTTTCGACAAAGAGGAAAAAGACAAAGTATGGACATTATTGTATGTGCATGACTGTACTTAAGCAAGCCAAGATAGCCGCAATGTATATTATTATATCCATACCATACAAGGTACGTCCAAGCCCAAACTGCATCGTATATTATGAATCCGTTTGGACTGTATTTTGTATTGAACGGCATTAACTGGGGATTGGATCCGATTGCACTGCATTTCATTGAATGTATATTCGATATTCGTGCATATTATGTTATTGTACTTTATTGTGGATAGTTTATGTATTGAATTGCATTTGGCTATTATTTCGCTGCATTGTATTATTGTATCGTTTTGTATTGTATTGTATTTTGTATTGCATTACATTAGAGGAGATGAGATTAGATTACATTGACTCGCCGAAATTCCACATGAAAATGACATCATAACATGGAATGGAAATGGACGCATCATAAAAATAGAGCAGAATAAGACGACGACGACGAAGAAGGCTGACTATCGTTCTTGTTCTTCTTGGTTTTCTTCGTTTTGCTCTTCCTTTTTATATTGGGCATATATATGTATGTAGTTTCCATATGTACATAGTTTCTTCTCCAATCCAGTGGAACCGAAAACCGAAAAGGAGGGGAAGGATTCTCTCCAAACGGATGGACATGGACATGGACGAAAAAGGAGTGGTGGAGAATGTGAAGCTGAACAAGAGGGACAGAGGAAGAGAAGGAGAGAGAAGTTTCCATTGTAAAAGTTACTTTGGCCGGCCATTAGTTTTACGGCCACTACAAACAAAGTCATGACTGTCACGAGAGAGTCGCTATTTATCTTTTCACTCACTCTTTGTCCAATTTCCAATACTTTACTTTCCCCATAGCCGTCTATACATAAGTATGAGTCTATACATACATAGATTCTATAATTTATCGTATACTCGACTTTCGTCTTTCTCCATAGTACAAAACTTTATCTACTTTCCCCTTGTATAGATCCTTACATAGCTAGATATACATACAGAATACAGATGCTGATGCACACAAAATATTTGTGGATAATTCACCCTTTTATTCCAAGCGTCGTCTTGATTCTCTTCTCTCTTCTCCTTTGAATTCACCATACCAAATACCAATCCATCTAATATAGAGCTAAATCCAGTTTTTCTGCGTGCTTTGTCCACGTTTTTTCAGTAAAGTGAGTGGTGAGTGTCCATCAAGGAATGTTTGTCTGGGGCTTGACTCAACATTTTAATGCACCAAATGCAAATGCATATAATGTGTAGGCACGTCAAGCAACGGAGAGCATTTAGTAGGCATAGTTTTGGTCCACGAATTAAGAAAATCGATATTGGCGATACGTACATTTGTTTTGTCAAGAGACACTTGACTTTGCATATATGTATGTACATTTTACATATTCACATTTGCAAAATGGTGGTTTGGTTAGTTTTGGTTTTGGTTGGGCTTGACTTGAGTGAAAAAGTATTTTTAGGCTTTTCACTTATAGATAACGAACTGTATATGTATAAGGGTACAAAAAAGTTGAGCGAGAAGAGATGACCAAGATGAAGACGGAGTGGAAAAGGAAAAAGAGTTTGAGCATGTAGTGTATGTAGTATGTAGGTACACGATAAAAAAAGTTTCTCAAGTTGACTTGATCCTGTGGTCATGTCATTGGTTTTGGCTTTGGTTTGAGCTCAAATTCGAAATCGTCTCGAGTTCGAGCTCGAGTCCACGTCATTATTATTGTCGTAGAGTACCGCATCTTCTTTTTCAGCTGAGCAATATCGACATTTTTTCTTTCGTACAGTTTGTACTTGTGTGTTTGTACTCAGCGGTTTTTTTTTGGATTTTGGTTTGAATCGGAATTTCGGTTGGGTTTTTCCTTGATTTTTTGAGGATGAAAAACATATCTTTACAGTATTGAAAACGTGCACTAACAACTAGAAAAACGCATTTTCATGAGCATTGTGCGGAAAGAAAATGTGAAACTGAAATCGTAGTACATGCATGCAAGGGAGTTGAGTGTAGGTTGTAGGTGCAGATACACAGATTGTTAGTGTCAACTGTGTAAAGAGAAGATGACGAGAAGAATTCTCCAGGTGACCCAATTTCTTCACATGACCGTCGACGACCATGTTTCATGTTCCATGTACTGTGTATGGTGTATGTACGGTGCTCAACTCTTGTACTTTGTACTCCCATCCCATGAATTGGTCAAAGTTGTTGGATTCTGCGGAGAAATTGGGCGACCTTATACAGTATACAGATACATACAGCTCACGCTGAACGTCATGCCATTCAATGGTTTTGAGTGTTGAGTGAGTGAGTTGGGTTGTCGTTTAGTCCCCAATGTTGTTACTTTTATTTATTGATGGCCAACACAATTGCTCTTGTTTTGTTGTTATTGTCTCCTTGTTTGCTCTCACTTTTGAGTTTGAGGAAGAGTTCAAATTGGGAGTTGGAGTTTTGGAATTGGGGATTGAGGAGTGACCATCGATGATTTTTTCTTTGGTGGTCTGTCAAAGTTTTCTTCAGCTTGTTTGTTGGGGAAAGTTGAGCCTTTTGTCCCGGGGTTTTATCGCTCTTTGTTCTGGGTTTTGAGAACCCGGATTTGGATTAGGATTAGGATATTCGGACAAATTTCCACAATGTTTCCTGTCTTGTACCGTTACACTTTTCTACCCAGTTTCTACCCAGTAAGCAAATCTATGCGTATTGGCACATATTTTGAATTTCCTCTTGAAATAAAGTCAAATTTTGATTTATCGAATTCGTATTGTATGATAGTAAATAAAATTTAGTGTTGTTGCTTCTTGCCGTGTGTATGCTGGACCTTTTTGTAGAAATACAAAAAAATATGTATGTATGTAAGTATAAGGAAAAAAATAAAGCTGACCGTGTAAGTTCGATCTTTGGGCGGGGACTTGCCATTCCAGGTAATATTTTGACCCTTGACCAGACTTAGACTCTCAGTGGCTCCATCAAACTCTCCCACTTTCACCTCGGCATTCACCGTGTTGAAAGCTGTAGGAATTAAAAACAACCGTTTAATATTTTTTACATAATATTGGGAAAAACGTCAAAATTTGTAAAAAATGATGCTGAAACTTTATGTACCTTGAAACTGTTTGATGAGAACGGAGCCCTTGCGGCCATTATCCTTGAATTGAACGAGGCCCGTGACGCCGATGAAGGAAGTGTTTTCCAGTGCGTTTAGAAAGGCTTTTTCCCAGGCGTCGTCCCGGTACCTAAACGTGCTCAGGTCCCGGCGTGTCTTGCCCCCGTCCTCAAAGTAATGGCTGATATTGTGAAGGGCCAAGGCAATTGCTACAATATTCATTGAATAATTTGTTCAAACAGTCTCTTTATTTGGTATCGAAAATATCTCACCTTACAATACATTAATATAACAGTTGATTTTTTTTAATTGAGTTTTTGCTCTTGCTTACCCCAAATCCCATCGTAAGCGTAGCCATGAAATCGAGAATATTCGCCCAACGACACGACTTCATACAGTTCCTTGTACTCTCCCGCCGTCTGCGTCACCCCGAATTCAAAAATAGAAATGGAAATAATATACATACATGAACATGTACAATGTACATTCATACAAACCCTCCCATCAACCACCACCATAATAATAGGGTACAATCAAAGCGACAAGACAACTCTCTCGTTCACCTGCCCCATATCATTGTACTTTCTCCCAGACTCTTGTGTCACATCTATAAAATATTCAAATTACCACAGACAACACAGAGAAAGTGAGAGAAAGCATATTGAATTGCACGGACTTGCAGTGCCCACTCCACCCCACTTTCTCTCGCTCTCTCTCTGGTCCTCTCCTCGTCTTCTGCTCGTGTTCACATTTTCACATTTGGTGGGTTTTGGTTCGTTTGCTGGCTTTTGACTTTGGTTTTAGATCCCTGGCTATGTACAATATACAATGTAAAATAAAGAGGGTACACTGCAGTGCACACTGTATTACTCTATCTATCTCACCTTAACTTTCTCTCTTTATTTATATTTGTGACTTTTATCTGTCTGCCCTGCTTTCTGCTCGCCTAGTTTTACTTTGTTCTTCTATGTATGCAGGTTTTCCAGTTTCATTTCTATTTCTATTTCTACGACCGCAATTCCAGACCCTCTCGTAATATAACGTCTAATATGTAATGTAAAATAATGGGGGTATAACTATGATGTGACTTTCACTCCTTTCTCTTACTTTTCATCTCATGTCCACAAATTTCTTTGTACTCTACATTGTACATTGTACATATTTGCTCACAACTTACACTTGGTGTATATTATGCTGTCTGACAAAAAATATGGGTGAATTTGTGTCTTTGTACTTTCTATGCACGGTCTACTTTCATCGGAGAAAGTATACCGTCAAATTTATTTTTTATTGGGCAGTACGGCGTGTTATAAACATGACAAAATGTTCATGTGTAAAGTGAATCTGGGTGAAAAGTCAAAGCTACCGGAAAATCCTTTGAGTTTCAATATTTTAATTGATAAAGGTTCTTTCCCCCCCTCACCCTTATATAACATATAAAATATAAATGAATTAAAAACTGTATTCAAAAAGTTGGCGTGTGACCTTCACTTTCACGAGTGTGTCCAAACCAAAACCGAGTGTCAGAGAAAGTTTTTAAATTGCAATAATAATAATTCTGCGGAATTTTAATGAAATTAATTAGCGGTTGTTTAATTGTCTGACCTTTCCATTGACGGTAATCTCTTGACTTGTACTTAGTGGAAGTAAGTCCATAAGGATGGCCCCTTTGAGAGCGGTCTCTATTTCTCTCAGTGAGCAGTTGACGTCCTCCTTCCGCCACCACTGACGACTGTACGTCCCAACAATCAGCCACTGGTACTTTCGCCCGTACAACTTCTCCTTGTAAGCCTGCAAGGTTTTGTAAAAAGGCATGTTTTAGTTTAATTTTAATCAAACAAATCATATGTCACAAGCAATTTTACGCAGAAAAAGTCAAAGTATAAAAGGTAGAAAATTAAAGCAGCATTTTCCAGTCGTGCCATATTTTTTGTTTGTTTCCAACTTTGTGTCTATACAGTTGTAATAATAATTATTACACTTTTATTGAGAAATATTAGACACATACAGAGTACAGATATCTATACAAATATTAGTGTTGAGTTTACGTTCTATTGTTTTGTTTTTGCCATTGTCTTGAGGTTGCCTTGTATGTATATTGTATATGTGTGTTTATTTGCTATTGTTTTTCCTGTATTATTTGTTGGACTGGGTCCCGCGGACCGGAGATAAGAGAAATCAATGAGTGGAATTAATATTAAATGATACCATATATGGCTTTCCCTATCTTTTCCTTTTATCACCGTGATGATCATGATCATGATTGTCTCTCATAGTAAATACAATATATTATAGGGAATGGAATGGATGTTTCTCTGCTCTCTCTCTTTCGCTTTTTCTTCTGTTTGTCTTGTCCTCTCGTTAGTGGAGCATCCCTTTTTGGATAATATTCAATATCTTTGTCGTTTTCTTTGAGACTTTCTTTTTATCTTTGACTTTGTCTCCGCGTTCGTCTCTGCGTCTTCGTCCTCAAACTTGTCCCAGGGGCAAACGCAGAGAGAAAGACGAAGAGCAAGGGAGAAAGCGACAGCCTCGAAAAAAATGGGAGAAAGGAGGACAAAGTGAAAAAAGTGAAGGAATAAAAAGGAGGGAATAAAGGTATAGAAGAACAAGTGTATTAGTACAAGGAGTAGAGATATATACGTGTAGGAAAAGCAGGAGAAAGTTGTCGACGACATTTACAACTACAACTATGTAATATATAACTACACAGTGCTACAACTATTACTGTGTAGTAGTAGTAGCAATAGTAGTTGTAGTGCAACTACCAGTAGATTCTGGATCAATAAATGTATAAAATAATGTAATAATACAGTGGAGAAAGTAAGAAAGTAAGAGAGAGAGAGAAAGCGGAGAAAGTGGGAGATGGTCTCTCAGCCCATGATAA
>JAQIVE010001856.1:0-22557 GCA_034698285.1 Sminthurinus bimaculatus | reverse complement strand
GGAACCATGCGGACGAGTTTTGGCATTTTGCTAAATCTGACTGGTAAAAGTTCGTGCTATGCTTAACATAGCATATACATATTTGCCCGTAGAACCTATCCTTCCCATTATAAACTTGCATAAGAAATATTGTAGGGACCAGTACTTGAATGTGCCATTATAGTGCCTATCGGTTTTACTTAACAGAGTGTAAATACATACTACATGCGGCATGCAGTATGTATTATGTATAATGTATAGATATTTGCAAAATGCACTCTGATATCTGCACTACTGAAGATACATGTTGCAAACTGCGCAAAGTTGTTGGACGTTTACTTCTTGACTACGTGACAAAGTTTTGTAAAATTTTAAATATTAACTAAATATTCAAGTCGTCACCAAAATTGAGTGCGGAGCATCAGGAGGAAATGTAAAGGCAGAAGCTGTGTAAATCGTAAGTAAGCTATTATTCATCAAATATATTAAGCACATTCAATATACACATGAAATATGTTATGAAAATCGTTTCTTGATTTTTCTGGTATTTGACGAATAAAAAAAGAGCCAAAAGGCAAAAACCATGGGGCATTATATAATCAAATTAATACAGTTGGACCGACTTGAAAATAACAACTTACCTCATGATACGTGACAAAGATTATGTCAGTAGGTTCCCAAATAAATATGTAGCTAAAACGTTTTTATGCAAGTAGATGTTGCTATGCTATTATGCGTGTAATTTGTAACTTATACCTTACACATATCTTTAAGTAAGATTAAAACATGGTTAAACGTAAAATAAATTTTTGGGTTCAACTCGTGGAGTGAAGCATATCAATGCATGCACGTTGTGCAAAATATGGTACACATAAGTCAACATAAGTCACATAGGGTTCAATATCAAATGTGTGACAGGTCACACATTTGTTATTGAATTGAGGATATGAATTAATACAATTAAATTAATAACTGATATGTGAAAAATCGTAAAGGATTTTACACCAATAGACGCACACACAAACGCTTATTGATTAAGGTGTGTGTGCTTATGTAAATAATTTGTTTGTACATAGCTTCATTCATATTCATATTTATGTCATTCGAACTCAAAGAAGAAACAAATTTATCTTATGCTAATTTCGATAGCCAGGTCAACATGTGTAATGTGTACATATGCAGAAGGAAATCTCAAGACAGCAGGCAGATTTTAAATGCGTAAAACACAGCTGGGAATTTTTACGCATTTCACAGAAGCTTTACTGTAAAGTTTCCAAAGTATCTTTCTACTTTTCTTACCTTACCTTTGTATGCACAATTACATGATGTTCACTATGTTAGTTTGATTCCAGTGTGTAGTGCTATTTGAATAAAAATAAAACAGTAAAATAAGATTTAGTGGAAAATGCTTCAAAAGTAGATTGTATTTCTTGTCCTCGCGGTTAATTCGATGAAAATTCTCAACAAACACGAGAAACTATGTACATACATATTATGTACTCAGTTTCTCGTGTTTATTGAGAATGCATACTAATTATGTATTATGTATATAAGATATAAGGTATTTAAAATTAAATGGTCAACAAGACCAACTTCAAGATTATGGTATTTGTAATGAGAGTGACAGATAAATATTACAACAATAGTGCTAGAGACAATGACACGGCATAAAATAGAAATAATACATATTACATGTAATTGGTAAGTAGTAAGTATTAATATAAAATGTGCTGCTTTTATCTTGTTTTTCGGCTATTTGTGATTAATGTAGAAGTGAGATTGAATGTAAGTCAATAAATGACACGTCATGTCATGAAAATGAAGAAACATGGGCCATAGGTACTTATTGATATGGATAGAAATTATAGTTCAATGTGATAACGTTGATTTTCTGTTTCTCCCTACTTACGATGTACTACCTTTTGATGATATGGATGCAATGTTGTTATAATAATTTAAAAAATTATTGTGATTCGGTGTTGATTTTTCACACCTTATATGTATGCGCACATACATACGCATCCAGCACACTCTTGCCGATAGTTTGCGTTTAGTATACATGTTACACGTACTTAGTTGTAAATACAGTGCAGGTAATGGGGAATGGATGGTTCTAGATTCTAGTTACTAGACACTAGACGAGTATGTATTTCGATTATTATTTTTCATTTTTGCTGCATCATTCAATGGTGTCATTCCATACAAATATTACATGCCATACATACTGTATACTATACTGTATGTATATACTTTGTTTGCCTACCTATGTGTAATAACTTTTTTTGTTATAGCTTCCAGCACTCATGTACTGATAATTCATAATGCATATTCATACACACACATGTAAGTAATTCCTAAATATAATTATAGGGAAACTCGAGCAACGTCCTTCAGAAATTGCGTATACCTACATATGGATGATAATCTGTTAAATTATTATATAACCGACAACCGACGAAGCTCGATTCACTTTTCCAGTCTGTCTGTCGAGTTGACACAAGAGAGAGTTGAGGGAGCCGTGGTGAAGAGAAAACACAAATCCGTAGATATCATTGCAAAAGCCCCGGTTTAGCGTCATTCTTGTGTCAATTTCCGTTTTGTTCATTTCATTGTAATTGAACATTTTGTTTTTAATTTTTGACAAGTATTTGATTGTAATACCGGTGTCATCATGTCGGCTAGCGTTGTTTTCCCCGAACACTATGGGGCAGTCATATTGACCTTTGTGGCATCCATTGTCATGTTGCTGTGGAAGGGATTTAAGGTAAGGTATCTTTATTCTGATTTCCGAAATCATTCTATGTATTTTTCTTGTCGTTTTGTAGTCATCTAAATAATGGTCTGAATATTATGCCAGTGTTAGCCAAAGTAATAAATACATCTAATTATTTAGCCGGCTACAAATGTATGGTGACAAGCGCTATTTAAAAAAGAAGCTACATCACGTCATTAGAGTCATTATGATTATGTAACCAAGTACATACATGCTTAATGTATTTTGAAGTGCAAAAACTTTGTAAGCCCACGCTCAAGGTTATTTCAGATTTCAGATAAGTTAAAATAGAAAGACACAATACATTGGTGAATATTTCAAGAGTTAAATATAAGACATGATGTAAATAGCCAATTGTAAATACACGTGTTCTAGATGTACTTACGCATTGTATAATTTTTGTTGTATAATGTATAACCATCAATTTTTTATCACTCGTGACTCGTGTTAGACCTCAAAGTTTCATTTAAAAATTAATGCCCAAAATATGAAGTAATTTTTTATGCATGGTAAAACTTGTAAATTATAGGTTGGAAAGGCCCGGAAACAGTTTAATGTCCAATATCCTACAATGTACTCGGCCACCAGCGACCACTTCAATTGCTACCAACGAGCTCATCAAAATACTCTTGAAGTTTACCCGTATTTCTTGGTTCTCCTTTTTGTTGCGGGTATTGACTGCCCATTACTCGCCGCAGTTTCCGGTTTGGTCTGGGTTGCAGCTCGAGTCAGCTATGCCCTTGGATACTATACTGGGGATCCCAAAAACCGAATGCGAGGGGCTTATGGATACATCGGTCTGTTGATCTTGTTGGGAATCAACATCAAGGTAATGATTATAAATTACAAAATTCATTGTAACATAAGCATTACTTTAAAATTTAAAATATTATAGATTACGGGTATTACAAAAGTATAAAATACATAAACTAATTGATGGATTTTTGCTTTTGTTTTTCTTCTCACTTTAGCTTGGAATTGCAAACTTGTAAATACAGCAGAGACAGTATCAACAATAGCCTAAGTATCTAATTTTGTTCAAACAAGGAGCGATAAAGCTCGCAATAATATTATGACAGAATATTTCTCATTCTTTTTAACTTTTATAGCATTGAAAATGCATTTTATTTTTCACGTTCTTTTTTGTGCTTCATTGTGTTTTATATGCTTTTGAACAAGCCTTTAAATAACTTTAAATTGTCTTTTTATCTACTGATGTTACCTAAAAAATTATGAACATTTCGAGAGAATATTTTATCTTATTCGCCATTCTGTGAGGTATACATGGACTATGATATTACATGATACGTGTTATGAATAGAAAACAATATTGAATATGGAAAGTAAAGAAAAATGTCACAAATTCAATTAGTATTTTTTCGTTTTGTACAAATAACAAATAAAATTGGAACAATATTCCACATTATCCTCAAAATGTTGGATCGTATTCAATGAAAACATTTTTGTCATGAATCTTAAATTTTTGGCGTCGTCTACTGACGCCAGCATTTTTTTACATTTTCTTGTTTTGAGCTATATTTACGGTAGCAACAGCAGTGATCTCATGATTCGAAATTTTTGCTATTTGCTATTTTATTTAAAGAGGATATTGTGGTTACCTTGGAAATTAGTTGCCTATAAATTCACTGATGTAAAATTCAAATTGTGTAGCATGTAGCATAGCCATCAAATCTTCAAATAATTCAAAGGGAAGATTCCTTTTTGCTTTGATGAATCGAATTACGAATTACAATTAAATATACAATTAACATTGTGTACCTACTACCTACCATTTAGACGTCCGATCCTTTGAAATGGGTACTTTGTTTCGTGTTGAGCCTCCCGTTTTCAGAACAAGTCCCTGTGACTCAGTCGTCTTCCAAGATTTCAAACCCAGCTCCACAGCAAGAAATCGGTTTGTGGATGCTCTTCTTGCCATTAGTAGCCTTGGATTCTTCGTTTGTGGCTCTGTTCTAATATTGGGCACTATAATTGGAACAACGTTCTCTTTCCTAGCTCTAACAGTGTCCGTCCTGTCAAATACGTCGAGTACAATCACCGGTATCTTCTTATCCCACGAGTTGGGATGGTGTGTCAAAATATTGGCATCAATTTTTGCAATGATCGGTGGACTATGTGCCTTCTTTCTGTCGACCTTATTGACCGTGGGCAGGGCACTTAGTGCCATTTCTCGAAGTGCAACCCTCTGCCTCTCTGGATCCCTTCTCTCAGCCCTACTACTAATGGACTTTCGAGTTCTTTGTCAATATGCAATCATGACAGGGATTATGACGCTGAGTGCTATCAAAAACCTGAGACTCTGACTTTGAATTTAAACAAACACGAAAATACGAGTTGCCTTTAGTAATTAATGGAAAATGTGTATAAATAACGAAACGAAATACGAGAAAAGAAAAGCAACTTTAATAAATTGAGCTTTTTCATGTCAGTAAAAACAAAAAAATCTATTTGGCTTATTTCTTAATATTAGTACTTAAGTAATAGCATTGTACATGAATATCGTCAATAGTAAAAAAAGGAAACATAAATAATACAAAATTTCAGTTCGTAACTTTTGCGTTCTTGGGTCGCACTTGAATCGCGATTTTCCATAAAAAATAAATAGTAATAAATTAATAAAATGTTGTCTCTATAACACACAAATTTCCAGCCATTTCATTCATAAAATTACAAGACAAGAATCGGTAAGATTCAAAATTGCACAACTTTTTACATTTTTGCATGCTGTCTTATTTCCAATCGTCCTTGATAAATTGAGCACCTAAAACAAACCAAAACATGGATTTTAAAGTACTGAATAGGTGGGCAAATAATTACGAAATTGTCATAATATTTAAAAGCTGTATAAAAAATGACAAAAATTTTTAACCTCTTTCGGCAATTCCATAACACGCCGACTGTACATTGGAGGAAATGATTTGTGGCATGATGCTAGCGTCAATAACTCTCAGACGTTCAACTCCCTGCACTTTTAAAGTTGAGTCGACCACCGTCGCAGGATCACCAACCTTTCCCATTTTTGCAGTTCCCACTAGGCAAGAGTTTTAATTTTAACTTTCATTTTCAGCTAATTAAATAACATAGATAACTGCAAAGTAATAATAACAATTGATACAAACCTGGATGATACACGGAGAGAGTGAATTGCCTGCAATTGAAGAAGATTATTGTGTTTAATTCAAAGAAGAAAACCTCGTTTTTTGTCATTAAAGAAAATAATGTTAGGTACTTTTGTTTTTTATTTACTTTATGTAACAGGACCAATAATCATCCGACCGAAATTCCAAGTCAGCACAAGTCGGAAGCGGTGTCTCACTTAATTTTGCTCCGATCGACTGAAAACTTTCTGTCGTTTCGACTAGCTCAACCGCCTTTTTCATTCCCTCAGCAATCACGGCCACGTCATCAGGGTGGGACAAATAGTTGGGATTGATCAATGGCGGTTCCTTTGGGTTGCTTGACTTGAGAAGAATTTGACCTCGGGACTTGGGTCTACTTATGATGGACATAATGTGGAATGAGTCTTTTCCAGCGACAGGCCGATAAAACTTTTCCGAGACCTCTGGACGAAGGTTGAACAGCTGGGAGAAGAGTTGAGGTCCTTGATTGTGAACTGGCAGTCCAAAGAGCAGCAACTGAATGTCGGGCCATAGAGCTTTTGGATTGGTGACCCGTTGGTTTGAGTGATTGGACACAATAAATCCACTGGCTTGAACTCCGCTGCTGGAAAGAGGTCCGCGTCCCGTTTGAGCATAGTTCAAGAGGTGAGATGGGGAGCTGTCCCTATCCAGAAGAAATGTTAATTTTTTGGAGTTTTCTCCAATTACAAAGGGGCCCGTGAATCCTATTATATGGTCCATTAGATTCTAGAAAACAGAAACAAAAACAAAGCATTTAGTCCAAAACGGGTTCTCTTCGACAATATAGTTATAGCTAAATTGTGTTTTGTATATTGTATTTATACCTGTCCAACTCCAGGCAGATTGACGACTGGTTGAATCTGAGTTATCCAAAGAAAAAGACAATTGTGTAAAATGAAGTACATACACTCCTTTAGATTATTGTTTGGAACACAAGCAATAGAACTTTCATTTATCCAAAATTCTTACGCCAAGTGATAACAAGTGTTTTTCTGGGCCAATTCCAGACTGCATCAGGATTTTCGGGGTATTAACAGTGCCTGAACTTAAAATTATTTCCTTACGAGCCTATATACACAATAAAAGTGAATTTTAACATTTCGACACAAATAAATCATTAAAAACTGTTGTAGTTAAACATGTCACTTGCAGGTGTTATATTACAGTACCTTTGCAACATAAAGAACTCCGTGATGATCGTATTCAACGCCATATGCTAAATTGTTTGCTCCTTTGAATAAAACCTGAGGGTAAAAATTGACAAGTAAAAAGTTAAAGATGGTGTTTGTACATTGGAATTTGGTCGAAACGGAAATTCATCAGTACTTCTCGAAAAACGGTTTCCATGTTTTAAATCAAAACATTTGCTTTCGTCTAAATTTTGAAATAACTGCAAACTGCACTGTACTTAATGGATTCACCTTAGTCACGAGAGAATACTTTCGAATGGTCAATTTATTTCCCCTGGACCTCTGGATGGGCTCTAAAAAGGCCGAGTAAGAACTCCATCGACGGCCATTTTTCTTGGTGAAGACAAATTCTCCGAATCCTTCCTGAAACGGGGCTGTATAAATAAAATGTACGTTTTGCATGTTACAGATACTGTTTATGAGTATTTTTTAAATGTTTATTTATGTATATTATTGTATTGAGGATTGAGACCATTTAAATCCACCCTTGAGTAACCCATTTGGGTAGCAGCATCCAGAAAGTAGCTTGTAAGCGGACTATCAGTGTCCGGTTCCAAATTTAGTTCTCCTCCATGTCCGTGGTACTTTTCATCGTCGTATGGCCCATTGTAGTTCTCGCTTCGTTTCAAATATGGCAGAATCTTTTCATACGACCAGCGATCGTCACCTTAACCAATACAATGTACATGATTATTGCTGTATGCATAAAGTTTGGAAATTTCTTCAAGAATTGTGGGTACTTTTAGTATGTAATATATACAGTGTATTTTTACCGGTTAAATGTGACCAGTTTTCATAATCGTACCTGCAATACATTAAATTATTTGTAAAAGAAAACGAGAGTGACTAAAAGAGCTAAAAAATGTATTACCACCGCTAAAGAAAAAGTTTATCGACTGTCTTATGTATTTAATTACCAGTGACCTCGAACATAAGCCATAAAATTCAGTTGGGACGTGCCACCCAATTCTTTTCCACGTGGCCATAAGCTTTGCTATAATTTCATACATTACATATTATTACACATACTTACATCATCTTAATGCACTTCCAAACAGTGAATTTTTTAAAACACGAGGAAAAGGTCTTGGAAAAATTAAGTGGAATTTATTTAGGGTCAAGAGCCAACCATCAGTTTTGACTTTAGTAATTTTTCGATGTACATAGTTATAATGACATAAAAAATCATACCTGATTATTTAGTGAGAAGCAGGAAAAATTTTGCGGCACCGTCAAGAATCGCCAGTCTAATGAAGGCGAATTAAGGAAAATTCCAGCAGCCTGTAGCAAATACATACGTTGACAAAAAATACAAAACCAGAATACAATTAATGACGATTTTTGACTGTAGATTGCTCGTGTTAGGACTCTGAACTTTGGAGTCAATCAATAATCAACAATAATCGCTAATAAAGCCTATGGTTGTTACCGCAGGGATACTTTGAAGAGGGTTCGGCTGCCCTCCCGCCTCTAACAATAATACTTTGTGTGTCTCAGACAGTCGATTGGCCACTAAAACCATCAATTATTACAATAGTTATTCCAAAACCACTCAAAAATGTAAATATTTTTTAAATTTTTTTCTTTTACTCACCCACGGCTCCGCTCGTTCCACCTCCAACGACAATAAAGTCATACTCTTCATTCTGCTGAACTCGAGTTAGCCGGTCACTAAGCTCATCTGAAAATTATAGTTATACATACAGTTTTTGCTTTGATTCTTTTCCTCATGCCAATAGACAAAGAGCAAAAAAGGGGTAAAACTATTTTAATGAATGTACCTACCGAGTAAGGCATAGTCCATAATTAAAATGGGGAGCATGGCCATTCCTCCATAAAGCAAAGTTTGCATTATACTCATCACTCCTGGATTCATACTCAGATTAATGAAGGCCATTTTAGTTTAATCACATTCACGATTCCCTTCTTGCTCCAATAGTATGAACTGAAGACAATTATTTTTCTTATTGTGTATCCACAAATCGATACCCAATAAATTGAAAGTATTTAACCAGTATCCACTGAAAAAATTTGTACACAAACACACGTGCACAATACAATTATTAGCACATTGTCTCCGATTATTTTTATAACGTTCACTCTCACATAAACTTGTCACTCACATTCGCATAACTACGAAAAAATACTAAAATGTGGTAAAATGTCTTTCCCGGGATTGGTGTTTTACCCTAAAACAAGGTAATCAAAGTTTTCAGTACTGTATTTGGGTTTTCCATGTTAGGTTTTGACAACCCAAAATTCTAAGAGTCAGTAAACAGTGGCTGCTGCCTTGTAATTGTTGTTGCTATACCTGATATTATAATAATGTGTGTGTGTTTCAGTTTACGAGTCAGACATACTAACGATAGTTTTTTCGTCATGTTCGTTTTTTGATTGAGAAAACTGGCAAGAGAGAGAAATATAGAGAGAGGGGGGAGCATTTAATTTCGCTTGATTTTGGGGGCCAAAAACTATAACTTGATGTAGTCACCATGTGCATAGTGCATAGTGTATACAGAATGCATGCATATGTGTTGGTGTGTACATCTCATAATATGTACCTATATAAAAATGTGTAAAGAAGTGTGCAAAATATTTCTGAATTTTTACAAGCACTCTTAATCTGTGAACGTATGAGTTCATGTGCAGATGCATAAGTTTTAAATGTAAACAAAGAGAATGAAGCTGGTGCTGATATATAAATTACAAATTACGCTTCATAATTGTTGGCTATATACTATACATAATACTATACATATCAAATATCAACTATGTATGTAGGTACACAATCTAAAATATTTTTCAAGCAGTAGCTCACATATTATACGAATTTATATGTACACAAGAATGCACTTGCATATTATATTACTCATGCGATCTCCAAGATCTTAAGCAAGCAAGGCATCATAACACGCGGATTTCCAAATCACATTGCAAAAATTGAAGGCAGACAGAAATCACATACATACAGCACATCATGTATAGTTAAGGTTCACGTACATATAAGAACAAGGTAAGAGCAATGGCAAATAAGGTGGAATATAAAAGACGAACTTTTTTCTTAACTCTTTAACACTAATTGTAAGTACATAATATGTACATCAAGAGCATAAGTCTCTACATCAAGTCTCAAGTCACAAATCATACATTGCATTGCTCGTATACATTGTACGCTTGTTTGTAGTCTGTAAATCTAAGCATTTAAAAGATGTATTTTTATAAACGTATCTTCAGTGTATTCCAAAATACACTAAAGATTTTCAATTCTAATGCAAATTCTAAAACTTGATGCAAAAATTTAGTTCTGGAATTACTAATTACTAATAATGATTTTAGGATCAAATATACTGTAACACTAAAATTATTTTGTAAAAATATGGATGTAAACTATAGAAAAATTGCATTTTCATTCGTACATACATACATATTAAGTATTAAGCATTGAGTGTAATGCAGCTTGCAGGGGCAAAATCAAGTATGCATACATACAAAGTTTCCTAATCACAGTCACTAATCAAAAGAGTGAGACGTTGAAGTTTAGATTATTGGATCATGTCTTATACAATATAAAAGTTATACTGTAGTTTTTCATTACTCGCGTTATACACCAACGTAAATAATATCTATACTTTTAACAACGCCAATAAAACAAAGTATGGAGCATGCTGTATGTACATAAATATACTATATTATACTACAATGGGTTCACTCATATAATATAACAGAGTATAAGAGCGTAAGAAAAAATATGTAAGTACCTACATTATTGATAATAATTATCGAGATTTATCGTCGTTGGGCTATCTACGGTATAAATCAAACAAAATAGTGTGGAAAATATCATATATAATTTTAGTTAAACTCAAAAGTTGCAATTAAATTTTAATGCCATTGACCCTTATTTGCATTTGCTATAATATGTATGTACAATGCATAATATTATACAGTTGTACATTTATGATAGGTGTCTGGATGGAAATCAATGTTAGATATTCATGTATGAACTACAATATTACCTACCTATAAATGATAAACATTTTAATCCTTTTTCGCAAAAAGTCTGCAACGCACTGTCCTTAATATTTTAGAGAAAAGTGCGTCTCCATCCCCGTATCAATGTGAGCAGCTGAAAGAGATGCCAAAGTAAAACAGGACATGATCTATTCATCATTCATTTTCCTCATCATTTTGTTATACCAAAATACCTACATCATACGTAATATATATTATTGTGATAGTAGACATGTATGTGGCTAAAAATGAGACACCAACAACTGTGAGCATTCAATACTTATTGAATGTTCACAGTTGTTGCATTTGGATTTTGGATGTTCAACCTAGAACCAAGAAAAGAATTGAATTCGAGTGGCACAATGAAAAGGATCAAGTCAAGATGAACATTACTTGCGTTTTTCAACGCAAGTCCAACAAGAGTGCCTTGAGTTCCATTCAAAGTTAAATACTCAAGATGTATGTACAGGAAATGGAATCGCAGGGATTAAATTTGCAGTCACCGGCTGCTCTTCTCTAAATAATACAATTCGTTCTTAATGATCAAAATTATCGTATAAAAATGTAAAGAAATAAACTCATCATTGTCCCATCACTTTACACATCACACAGTAGTCTTGGCTATGTATGAAACTAATTCATGATGTGTGTGTATCTATTGTAAAAATTGTAAAGATGCTCGTGTATTTATTTATTTTATACTTTACCTACTTACCAGCTTCTTTCAACGCATCTTTAAAGCACCTTATTTTCATCCGTCGCCTCTCAGCTTAATTGTCCGGTTTCTCAGCGGTATTTACTTTTTGTTTATCCTACATACTTAGACATTCCTTTTCTTACAATGTCAAGGCTTTGTGGTTTTTGACAAAAACTGTGTGTATAGTGTGTACAAATACAGTACAGCAAGAGTGTAACATTTTTTTATGTATTTCCCCCTGCTGTTACATCTTTAGCAATGTTCGAGTTTTGAGAGGTTCGGTGAAAGAAGAACCTCTTATCTTTTCTGGTGTTTATGTACATGGTATGTGAACGTTGAATGCCTTCATTATATGTCCAGCATCTCAAACTTCCCTTCACGCGTCGTACACCCACATAAAATAGAATACGTTTTTTAATTTTGTTGGACCAGATCTGGTCTCAAGTTTTATGTTTGGCCAAAATTTTATAAATTTTGTAATGTGTCATGTTATGACATGTTTGAGGATTCGTTTCAAAATTTCTTCGTATAGAATGGTTCTTGCTCTCTATACACACAAAAATAAGCAGCGGTCAAATTGTTTAGTAAAAGCGTGCCTACTTACATACTGCGTAATATTCATTTAGCGTGTAGCTTAACATATACATATTCATTCATGCCGTGTATATGTACATAATATGTTACATCTAATGCGTAATTTAATACATGGCAAAGCATTCGTTTTCATATGGTTTCTTAAAATGAGCATGACATATTGTGTATAATAAGTAAGTACTGGTAAGTTCGTAAACGGAAATGTGGGTAATTTACTTTTAAAAATACTACTTGTCGAACGATAGTAAAGATATAATATTGTATGGGAAATGTGAACATAGAAATAGGTACACATAAAAGTGCACACAGAACGTTGCTTGTATGTACCATCTCACGAATTTCTACCCAAGCAGGAATGCTAATCAGTAGTCATTGTGTCGGTAAAGATGGCGTCCAAATAATGAACAAAGACGAGCATCAGCTTTCACCAAAACAAGGATTTTGGGTAAATCGTAGCGATTTTCGTTGGGTTTTGACGCATTTTAAATTTTGGATTAAAAATTAAAATTATAAAATTGTCGGGTAATAGGATGGTAATTATTGTTGGCATTAATAAAAAGAGGCAGGGGCAAACACACAAAACTGTAAATTAGTGATCACTGATCACTCGATCGACGATTTAGGTAAACTGATCTTTAATTGTAAACAGTATGATGTTTAAAACGTAATATGTTTCACCCTGAAAAAATTACGTAAACACATACGAGTACGTCGAGAATTGTTCGCAAGTTAGTATAGGCATTTAATCGCTCACACGAGTTTCAAAAAACAATGTCTCAAGTGGAAAACCCGAGAATACTTCCTTATATATAATATAATTCTCTTGGTAAAATGGGTGTAAACTTTCTGAAGTAATTTCGGGAGCGTGGATTTAACTGTCAAAATGTGACTTTTTACAAACCCAGGGACAGGATGTGCAATAACTGGCAAGTATACAGTACGTTTAATTGCGAAATTACTTCTTCTATGAGGTATTACTTGCGATGTGGTATGAAATCCAGTTTCTAGTCTACGTCGAAAATGCATAATAATTTTAAAACGTTAAAAATATTAATTATGACTTACTTATGGCCAATAGCATTAATTTATTATGCAACGATCCTAAGCACATTCGACATCATCAAATTTTATCGCCGATTTTTCGATTTCAGTAAATTTTAGTCTTGTACACTTATCCTTGTTTGCATATTATATGAAAGATTGTATTTTGAAGAAAAGTCCCGGCTGTTGGTGCGAAAATTGTTTTTTTTCATCATTCGCAATTCGCAATTTTTAATTTATTTACTTCAGTTTCAATTTTACGTTTGTTTTTCTGCACAATTCAAGTGTTTTAGGTCTTAGGAGTGATTAGTCGTTCCAAAATAATAGTTAATCGGGCTAGTAGGCTTCTTGGTATATGGTATGCTTTGAAAATTATCAGCGTAACCGCGTTAATAAAAACTAGAAAATCTAAAACATATTCATTACAAACTATGATGTACACAACAAATAAGCAAGTAAGAAAGTATTTAATACCTATTTTACCTTATTTTCGTATTGTGTCATCGTTCATTTACAACAATGCTTAATAATATAATTGAGGTAAAAGTTACAAGTTGTGCGAATCACGATGTGAAGAGATGACAAATGTATACATTGTTGATTGTTGACACCTCTTCGCATCGTGATTCGTTCATGTAGGTAAGTAGTAAGTAGTTCGTTAAAAATTCTAAAAAGGTTCTTCCGTCAATTTGATATTTGATTTTTGAAATTATTTGATACCCTGTGAAACACGGTGATTTTAGTAATATGTATGCTTCACGAAAGTTTCATGATAAAAATCTTTTAAAATTATATGTCTCCTGTTTCAGTGATGCTTAGTAATTCCTAACAATTAAGAATAATGATAATTGCGTGTAAAATAATTGCGAACCGACTTGTTGGAACTAGTAAAATACTTTTTTTTTCAAAAATAAACTGATTTATTGTACTTTATCATTTACCATTTTAGACGAAGAGTAATAATAGAATATAGAATTAGCATAGAGTATTAAGTAAAATGTGCAAATTTATATTCTCATCTCATTAACCTTTTTGCACCGTTTTGCAGAGCCAATTAAAATGTGCACGGGGGAAAAACATGGACAACTGTCTGCAATCAGTGCAATCTATAATATTCATCCAATATTCAAGACTCGGAACTTTACGAGTAGGCAAACGAGAAGACAGAGGTAATAATAATTAAATATAATTTATTATGAAAGTAGTACGATTTTTAAAAAAAAATTAGTATTCCTAGATTAGATACACAGTAGACATTTCAAATAGCTAATAATAGTTGTAAAACTGGCATGCTCCAAAATTACCTTGATTAATTAAACAACCACACTGAACAATGATGATGGTATGGTTAAAATATGTTATATATAAAAAAGGGAGTACGATGCGTGGGTTTTGAATTGAGACTGTTCATTTGTACGGTGCAGGAAGGGAGAGAGAATCAACCCCTAAGGAAGTGATATTTTCTTGTCTGGTCAACAGTCTTCAGTCTATTGAGATCCAACGTCCAAGAGCAACCGTCAAGAACCTGCTCTGTTGCTTTGCCTGCTTTGACGTACCTAGACTTATTTCTTGTCAAAAGTCTGTAGTTGAGAGCAGTCGTAACATACCTTTGTTCTTCTTCAGCTGTACACATTCTTGATGAATCAAGAACAAGTGGTCCAAGTATTTTATTATATTTTCTTTTATTCTGTGTGTGATGAAAGATTGAAGAAAATTCCATCATAAATTCAACTCGTTATCTGCAAAAGTTTAAATTTCAAGATCAAATTTCGAAATAGTTTTTATTCAAGATTCTCAAAAACTTTTTGTTCATTCTTTTGGTGTTTATCTGAACCAGTGCTCTAATCAGTGTCTATAATCATCACCATCATTATTATTCTACATTCATCATATTATTACACAGGCGGACTAATACTAATTCTTTGTACAGAACAGATAGTTAAGTCAAGTCAAGTGTATTGTATAGTGCAAGAATTGAAAGACGAAGAGCCAAAGAAAAAATCAAGTCAAGTGCTATATACACAATATACACTATACACACATACACAACAAGTCAAAACAGTGCTGCACCATTAGCATTTTTCTTGCTTCTTCTCTTCTTTTTACTCTTGAGAATGACGATGATTGCAATATAGTATGCAGTAGTAGGAGAAGAAAAAAGTATGCCAGCGGCTTCATGGGAAATTTTAATAAAGGAAAAGGAACATTTGTAGTTGAAAGTCATTGCCATTGCCAATTGTCATTTATTGTGTGTATCTCGCACAGATAAATTTTGTACACTTACTGCTGACTGTCTCCTGACGACTCTCTCATATTCCGAGGAAGCTGAAGTTTCTACAGAAAGCCTTTTAAACGCACCAATCAACATTTAACATTATCCAGTGCTTAGATTATAAAGTATAATATAAATATTATTTCACAAAATTTTGAACAAGGATACTATTGAGACCGTTGGCCATTAGTGACAAGTCATCCTTAGCCGGCGTATAATGTACTTGATGAGTGTGTTGTAGTAAAAGAGTGCAAATTGTGACCGTGTGAAGTGTCTCTGTCCATAGTCTAAAGAAGATAAAAAAGAAATTCCAAGAAGTTTGGTCATTGTTGTTGTTTCTGGGACGGAATAAAATTTCATTTTATAGAAAGTGGTAAGTTTTATTTACTTAACCTCAAATCATACCTTTTTACAAGAATATATTCTAATATTTATAAATCCTTGACACCAGGCAGGCTGTAGACTGTGTATAAGTATGTACCTTCATGTTAGAGCATATTAACACTTGACTTTAAAAAGCTTATTTGTATCCAATAAGTAATATACATTTTATAATGTACGCAGTTCTGTTTTGTGTTCTAAGATAGAGCACACTTACATTAACACTACTATTACACATAAAAACAGCAGGTTATGGTTTCTAAACGTACAATATTGTACGAGTACAAACCTCAAGGAAACATATTTTTACACTATGCACTATATAAGGTACAAAATTGTAATAGGTGACACAATTTCATCAGCAATGTTTTTTACTTCGCTGCACTCGAAACGATTATTTTCGCAGCTAAGTTCTAAAAATAAATAATCTGTTTCCGACTTTTCCATGAATACAAGGATGGCTAGACAGAAGATGGAATGAACTCGAAAAATAACAGGACATAGTAGTGTGCTTTTTGACCGTTTTTTGCTGTTGTTTCACATGATGTTTTATGAGACAGCAAGTAAAACTTTCCATGCAAAAATACAGGCCACCTTTCTGTCTGTTCTTAAAAAATCGTTGCACGCTTTTGATGAGATTTTACCAGTCATGAGATATGTTTGACTGGAAAGTACCTTTATTTAATTGTGAACTGTATAATATTATGCGTGTCCAGTTTTACACACCGTTCATCATACGATTGTATGCGTTATACTAAATTTGAGCAACTTTAGCCTCAAATGACTCAATAATATTATATTATTGTGATTGAAGGGCTACCAATTACCAAAGCCTTGCTGGAATAATATATTTATATTATGTATTACTATGGAGTCAACTTGTGGTATTTTGGCGAAATTTCCTTAACACTAACCCTTTAATTTTCAATTATATTTAATTACTTACTTGTTTTAGATTATAATATTTTACGCTCTGACCAAAATGCATGATATCATATTAAATATGAACTGTCAAGTATTTATAGCGGGTTTTTAAGTATGTACGCAGTTGCAAGTTGTCACTTATATTTGACACTTTCCCTGCATTTACTTACCTACTGTTTACACATTGACTCGGCTTATTATTGCTATTATTCCCGCGAAATTGTACTTTGTTTTTGCGTAATCAAGTTGCAAAATACTAAAGAGGGTTTAATTTGACGCGTGAATATTCCATATATCCGCTGCTTGAGTGTACTTGTTTTAACTGGTTAATTCAACCTTTTTCCGGTGCTCTCATTTATAGTCTCCTAATAGGCCATGACTTTAAAAGCTTGTATGAAATCAAGGTTTACCAAATGACAATAACAAAGATATAGCGGAAAAATGAAAGTGTCATAAATGCTAATGTATGGACCAAGCAGGATGATATTTTATTGTGTTATCCCCTCTTGTATTATACATATTATTATGGGGACTGGGCAAATTTCTGCAAGTCCAAAGTTCATTGACGAAAAGAGAGCCTTCTATGTCAATAAAACTCATTTTGAGCAAACATCAAGCAAGGTTAAATAGAAGATGTCTATATGTGTAATTGGTAACTGGCTCAAATTCCTGCACATATGCACTATGGACATGCAGTGTATGTATTGCAAAGTTTGACAAGTTTGTTGTTGTCAAACTGTCATTGATAGTTGACATTCAGTTATAATTAAGGAATCCTGTTGATCGCAAGCCCAAGAAATAGTAACAGAATTATAATAAGTAATTAATGCTTCCTAGTTTGTAGTTTTGTTTGCTCAAGAAATTATTTTATTCGAATGATTCATGATGTGTATATGGTATGGCCTGATACATGTATTTAATAATAATAATTGCTCACCACGGGCAATTTTTTGACCTTTCACATTGTTATGCAATGCATTCCAATGATTTCTCGCTAGCTCAGTTCCGTAGTGAAACTGTAGCTATTTTTCTCTACATATCATTGAATCTTTGATGCGTACTTGTACGAGTTGAGTCAGAAATATTTTGCCTACCTAATAACTCAAAGACATAATCCTGTAAAATATAAACATGAATCGGAAAACAATAAAATTATTACAATTAAATATGTACATTAAATAGCAAAAGTTTAATTAATTGCAATTGCGCTGTAAACTTTTAATTCATTCAAATGCCAAATATTTCTTGAAAAACACTTGCTAAAAATTAAATTCTGCTGACTCTACACTCTTAACACAATGTGTTGTGTAGCACGATGCAAGAAAGTGAATAACTGGACAGTCGTCAAGCTCTTTATTTTGCATATCAGGAAGCTTACGCGTGGATTAAACATTGAGCAAGGAATGGCGTTTGTATTACACACGTCCAATAGTTATTCGCCGGCCTCACATTCTCTAGGTTCCTTGTCATGTGTTAACTATCACTCTGCGAATGCACATATTATGATGTATTAATTTAACTATCATAGATATACATTTTAATAGGATAGTACTGAGTATAATGGCAGAAAGGCATTCAATTTTCGTAACCGGATTTTTATGTGTATCATGTGTCTTACTCTAGCATACCAACAGTTTTAATCTTGTTACTAAAGATTAACTTTCTTCAACAGCTACTCATATACATATGCATTATGCATGTGTAGGGAGACTCAAAACTGTTTTATTGATCTTGTTTTAAATTGACTACAAGGTTGAGGGTACAATTTTTGCACAAAATATTTTAAAGAATGTTGACAGTCGAATTTTTGCAGTTTACTCAATTTCGGAAGAATAAAACAGTATATTGAGGAAGCGGGGCCCGGATTATCCTTAATTTGGCATTGTGTAAAGTCATGTGACAACAATGCTGTGCAGAATGTGTGCATTGAAATCATCATATGTACTAAAGGGCTCAGTTACTTGACTTATTGCCTAGTATAACAGCATAGTTTTCGTAAGTTGTACATCAGCACAACGTGTGAATGAGTGCTCAATGTGCCTTGAAGCTCGACTCGAGGAACGGTATTTATGTTTTGTGGCAGTACAAAACTGCAATAACAAATAATAACGGATGTGTGTGCAATATTATGCGCTGTATAAATTAAAATTTATGCAAGTCCCATGCACACAACATGTAGCTATAGATACGATTGGAATATATGTCGGTATGCAAGTGAATAGAGGCATTCTGAATACTTAATACCATTTTATTCTTGAAATATGTATTATGTATTACATTGCATTTCCATAAGCCGTACAGCACTGCACTGCAGTTTATATTGTACGCATATATTGTGTCTTCTGCAATAATGGAAAATTCTACGAACTGGCAGCATTTTTTTCATTTTTGGGCAATTTTTATTGCAATACATATTTATGTAGTTATGTAAGTACAATTGTATCAGGTTTTACAAGCATTCTATTTTGTATTGCCAGGGGCAATAAGAAGTACTAGCGAATGGATACTTTAAGGTTTTCGGTTTTTATTCTCCATCTCCCACCATTGGGTTGACCAAAAGTTATCATTCATGAAGTTTTGACGTGAGACGGAGACCACAATTGTAGCTGTTTTTCCGTATATGTACAATACTTATAGACACCCGTCTATAAGTATTGCCAATGCATGTAAACATGTACAAAACTGTTAAGTTATTGATTTAAGATCGAAAAATGAAGTAGAAAATTTAAAATTTCAATTTTCACTAGTTAACAAAAACATGACATCCGGCCCCATGATTCAATTTCTGTAAAAAAAATTGACGACAAATTGTTTTTACATGAAAATATACTTGAATTTGTTCTGTAAACTTAAAACTTAGGAAATCGAATCCAGGGGCAATTTATCTCTAGTTGATTGTTATCAAAACACTAATTGTTTGTATACATGGATAATTATACCCGTATCTAAATTACTATGTGGATTTCCGCTGTGAAACAATTGAAAAACTATTAAATTTTACTGCGTTCTTCAGTGCTTGCTCCCATCAGGTTGTCCTTTTATGAGACCCATATTTTTTCAGTGCGTATAGTTTACAAAACAATCTACATAGTTGAAAAAAACAAGATAATGTGATTTCTTCCGTGTTTTGTCCTAAGCTTCAAAAAAATCGTATTTTAAATACCTATGTCAGGACATACTAGATTCTTAATAAATCCACGTTGACGATTATATATTCGAATTTCACATTAATCCACACGTTATTGATGTTTTGAAATACAAGTTTCTTTGTACAACTTCGGTGAATAACTTATCCATATAAGGATATGAATCACTATGGATGATGATGTAGCTAAAGAAGAAGAGCTAAGGAATGAATTTTAGGTGATTGAGTGATTAATTTTTTTGTATTATTTATTATAAAAATCAAACTTGCTGCTTACTGCTTACACACATCATTTCGTGCTTGTTGAGAGTTTGATTTCGATGTAACAGCGACGCTGTTTTTGCAGTTTGATTAGTTTTATATTGTAGTATGTATCATGTGTACAGCATACCTATTACCTATACATAATGATAAGTGGTGCTTGTCAGTTTTCTCTCATTTAATACATAATAATATGGATCCTATTTTTTTAGTTATTCTATCTCTCTGACAGAAAACCAACACTGCTTTTCGATAGATATACGATATATATTTTACTTGAATACTAACAACAAGTAAATAGGTTTTCAACCTGACTGGGATTACCTACTATAATATTTCACTTTAGAAATCTTCGTGTTATTGTTAATACGATTATGTCAGCACTACTTAAGTACTTGAGATCAAAATCTTTTGGTACTAACAAAGAACTTTTTTATTTAAATAAAGATTTCAATTTTACTTTTTTTGTCTTCCATTACAAATGTTATAATAAGGGTGACTTTGAAATTTTGAACTCCTCGTTGCCCTTGAAATTTATGTCTTTATAATAACATACTAGCTAGTTTGCATACCATATGCCATATGGTATGGCATATTTTTTAGTTTATTCAATTTTGTAGTCGTAGGTGTAAAAAAAGTCCATAATTTGAATGGAAGTACGTCATTGTAAAGTTGAAAGCAGGAAAGATAAAACTTGCGTCACTTCGAAAACGAAATTCGGCAAAATACACAAGCTAAGGAGTCAAAATCGACTCGTATATGTGTAGATGCGAAGCATCTTTTTTTTGTTGCAATACATGAATGTACCTTTTGTATGTAAAAAAACTTATTCGACCGAAATTGCAGAGATTGCCACGAGAAAAAAATACCGATAGTACGCATCAAATTCTTTTTTTCTCGAAATTTTCAAAAACTGAAGTCCGTTCCTTTTTGGTCGGTGAAAAGTTGTTGTTTTCATGGTTTGACCAAAATTGTTTCCTTTTTTGCTTTTCGTTATCGTGAAAATTTTCGGTTCGTACGAGCTTACGGAAATGATCAATGGAAATGAGATGGAGGATTTTGTCGGATCTTTAAAGATTTAAAAAAGACCAATGTCATTTTTTATTTTTTTTCTAAACAATTGACAAATTATACAATGGACAAACGAGAATGACGTTTACATCTTCGTACAAGACATCCACATTGAACATATTTCAATAAATTGTTTTTTCATGTTTCTTAGCTGTAATTAAATAAAAGAGTTGTGTGTGTGGATTTGTATATGAATTTACCTAGCTCTGTTTAGGTTTCAGTTGCACAGTTATACAATATAAAGTGAAGGATCATGAATTATGACTTAATATTCCATTTGATTTTTATAATATGTATCTCAATCTCACCTTTGAAGAACACTGACTGTAGCACTGATGGAGTTTAAAATATGCAAAGATTATTAAAAATAAGAATTAACAAGTATTTTATGACTAAGGTAATGGCTGTGTTAAACTTTAACATAAATTTCATAATGCTGCATTGAGATTTACGTATCATTATGAAGATGATGTTTCGACACAAATGTTAATTATTGAACTTTTTCTTTGTCCTCTTTCGGTTATAATTAGGTGCATACATACAAGATTAAATTGGTGCAGAAGATGAAGGCATTCAAGTTGACATTGTTTTTTTATTTTTGAATTTTAAATGATATTATGTCAATAGCAAAACATACATAGGTATATATTTATGTTCCCGAATTCAGACCCTCTTTAAAAATATTGTTAAACCTTGTTCTATTTAAATATTACGCAGAACGGAGATATTTCATTTATTATTTATGTATTTGACCATTTGAAACAGGGCTTATGCATAAGATCTTGTGCATAATAAACGTATATACCTAATATCTGCTTGTTCCCAACATTATTATTCGAGAGTTTCAATACCTCACAACTCACAAAAACCAAGGTGCATAATTAGGACAGATTCGAAGGTTTTTGATTTTATTTAGTTACTGTTGTTGTTGTTGTTGTTGTTACCTTTTGCGAAAGTAGATTTGTATTTATTTGAAGATGTTTTGCACGGTTTTGCGAAGAGAAAAACTTTATTTTGCGTTTTTGTGCATCTATTGACAATGTTATTTATAGTCTTA
>JAQIVE010001855.1:0-22561 GCA_034698285.1 Sminthurinus bimaculatus | reverse complement strand
TACATGCACAGCAAATTTCGTGACATTTGGTGACTATGCAAAATGGCCCTGCTCAAATTCAGTTTTTTTGAGGCTTAAATGGAAAACAATGTATACATGCTCCACAATGTGGAAGTTGGAAGTGTAATACATACAATAATATGTATCCATGCGATATACATATACACAAAAGTAAAACAGCCAACCGTGGCTGATGAAAGAATACGTCGAGAAGAATGGAAAATGATGGAGGGAAAAGTGTAGAAAATTGTACATAAGACGAGAAATGGCTCATTGAAACATTCAAGTTGGAAAAATATACCTCACGAGACTCACAAGCCCAAGGTTTAATCTTTAAATTGTTCCAGGTCTGAAGTCCTTTGATTAACAGTCCGACCTGTCAATGGAGTGGCACGTGGATGGGCGATGGGCAATGTTCATCTCTTGCTCATAACGGTATAAATATTCTTAACTTTATTCTGCGTCTTCCACCAGCCACTTACAACTTACGACAGGTCACGTCAATTTTTGTACATGTGAAGCACGGAGTAAGATTGCCGTTTTTCAATATTTTCTTTATTCATATTTTCGCCTATTAACATTTAATTTCTCGAAATTACGCTGTCGGCAGTTTTACAAATAAAACTTTTTAAATACATGGATGTATGCGGTTTAAAATAGCTTCTTCCCCGTTGACAAGCTCTTAAAAATAATTTTCATAATGACTTCTTCTAGACAAATTATATTTTAAGTTTGCATATATACATCATGCGTGTGTATCGATAGCTGGCAGAAGCAAGGAAAATTAAATAATTAAGTGTTTTGGCCTCCTTTCTTCAACTGTCTACTAAATACTGTGCCATGGAGACGAAAACAATTTAGGTACAATTTGTCAGGCAGACGTGAAAGCGCATTTATAGTTCATAGTTTATAGTGTTTCCGTTCAATATCTTCACGATCAATACGGTCACGTGGAAGTATGTTTTAGTCAAATACAAATTAAAATAGGTTTAACGTCTCTCTTTCTTCACTTTAACAGCCATCCACACCTTTCTGTTATGTTGAAGTCAAAACAGAAAGGGGAATTTCCGTGATAAAAGTGAAGGCAGCTTTTTCCAGTGCGTAGTCCTTTTTTCAGTTTAGTCAACCTGTTTAGCTTTCTACATGCCACCGTCTTCGCATTTCGTGGACCCCGATGGTCCATCAAAGCTAACAGTGTAAATTCTTATACATATTTTAAGGAAATAAGGCTGTACTATTTTTGGTGCTAAGATCGAGATTAGCACTAATTTAACTAACTATATTTGAGCTTATGGCTTCCTTTCTGTCCCGAAATTGTGCAGTAATAGCACCATTTCATTATTTTATACGTACATAAAATATGCTATTTACCATACATCACGTTGTACAGCTGTTATCCATACATAACGACTAACGACTCCTAGAAATAAATACTCATTAATCCCACTTATACTTTCCTTTTTACAATGTGATCCGTGCTTACTTGGCTGACTTTGAATTTACGTACATCGCAGTACACAGTGCATTATTGTTATACTTTTATTATTGGACTTCCAGCTGACAGCATTCGTCTTGTCTGCCTACTGGCTCCGTAGCAGCAGCAGCAGACATCCAATCTTTATGTATGCAACAAATGTATATGTATGCGCATCGTACGGATCGTGTACATGTGCATGTTTTTTGAGGCATGAGTAACGAAAATTATTAAAAGTAAATGGATTATTCATCAGAGACCATATTATGTATTTATGTACATGTAAGAAAAAATCTACAATAGGCTAGACAATTTACAATGCTCCTCATTTTTCTTGGCTCTTTGGTCGTTTTCGTAACTTCCTAAGGCTTCGGACCATCCACGTGTATATCTGTTGGTATTGTATGTTAACTTCAAAACGTTCAAGAACGATGAGCAGATGATGCATCTATGGATATTATTATTAGCATTTGGAAAATTTTCTTCATACAGACCTCGGACACATATTAAGTTACTTCTTCATTATTATAATATCTGCACAATGACATTGGCAATAATGATACATTTAATATTTAATGGTCTATCATTCTATGTTAATAGCGATTCTATATACAGCATTTAATGAATTCAATGTTTAATATACCAAAATGTTTTATTGTACTTATAAGTATATCTGCTGTCTTTGTATTGTGCTTTGAACAGATGATACGAATATGTTCATATCTAAAATCTTTACGGAATCGCTGTGTCATGTTGAGGCACATGCTGATTTGTTCCTCGTAGGTAAACACTCAAGTCAACCATCCAAAAAGTAAAAATATCGGGTAATTTATTCATGTTTTTATCCTAATATAATACACCACCTGTATTTGTATTAGTAGTGTGTTGCATGTCACCGCATTTGGTTTTAGCTATTTGCTACTAGGTATACAATATATACAATACATTGTAGTATTAAGTCGGTATTTGGTATTCGACTGTCCATATTCCCTAGTTGGTCATAATTAGGTGAGTTACTTACAGGAGAAGCGAAGAGAATGAGCTGCTGCTGTAACAATAATAATAATAACGAATGTGGGTCCGTCAAATATCAACTATACATAGTCAATATGTAAAAGCTCAAACTCAACTCAAGCAACTCAGGTCTCAAGACTCACGACGAAGCTCACTACTGTTCGGTATCTACAAGAAGAATATGACGGAGACTTTTAAAGTACAGTCAGAACGGTGAGACAGGAAAACAGCTGAACTGGTCTTGTCTTGGTGCTCAGTTCACTACATTTTTTGTACAATTCATGACGGGAAGAACTTGAACATGATGAGACTGACTAAGCCAAAGGTGTGCAAAACTATTGTGCTCCATACAAATTCTTATTGTCTATGTATGTATGCATATAATATGCGTGTACTTACATACATATGTATATGAATTACGAATAAAGTTTCGTATTCTAAAATATTGGTATAGATGTATGATATGAGTAATAATAATGATACTAATAATTGTAGGTGCATAGATTCAGTTATATGAACGATATGTAGGCACATGACGATCAGGACTAAAATGACAGCAGCAGGTAAATAAGTACAGCAATATTATATCTACGTATCTGTAAGTCAAGTCAGCAAGGGTTTTTCTCACTGACTATCCATCCATATTGCATTGTACATTGTACACTGTATTATATTAAATTAATATAATACATACTTACACCGGTGTGTATGCATGTAATTGGGGTAGAAAGACAGAGAGACTGGCTTGCTCGCTTGCTTGTTAGGGGTTCGAATTCGAAAGGATGTACACAACGTACATTGTATATCATCATTATATATTGTGGGTATATATACAAAGGTAATAATACACGTAGAAGGTGTTTCATCCCTCTGGCTGCCATAAGAAAACTGCATTCGAGTTGTTGAGTTGAGAGTCGAGCCGAGTCGAATATCCTGTTTGTGCTCCTTGTACGGGGTGTTCTAAAATGAACTTTATTTACTATTTCTTGTCTATTGACTGTGGAGTTTTACTGTAATCTTCTTCAACATTTTCAATTACGGTGGAATCTTGTCTTTATGAATTTTTGAACTTGGTTCTGCCGAAACTTGTAATACTTGCAGTTTTTCTGACAAACGCTCTAGAATTAAAACTTTTAAAATTTAAATAACACAGATGGATTAAAAAACTCAAAATTGAAAAGCAAAAATCTGGGTCATATTGCTGTTGGTCGAAATCTCGATAAAATTCTTTTTCGAAAACCTTTTGCTCGCTTAATAGCACTACTGCAAAACGTTTTTGTCTTACGAGTCAATCTATTTAGATCTTCTGTCTGAAACCCTTCAATCAAATAAGCAGTGTTATGCGTTATGCGTGTAAAACATACGAAATGTGTGCAGTGTGCAACTATTTTATCAACACCCTGAGCATGTCAGTCTTAAGTAAGTGAGTTTACCTCTGCTGTATTTCTTCTCTGTTGGCTGTGTAGACTCGTATTAAATTGTAATATAAAGTAAAGTAAAGTGAAATAAAGTGTGAATGAGTAAGTACGAATATGAGTCTCTGTATACAGCACACATCGACAGTATACAGAAGAGAATAGATACACACTCGCATTATTCGTCCCATTTGCTCGTCTCGTCTTCACATGTAGGTATACGTTGTTCGTCTTGTTCCATTCCATCCTTCGATATATGGACATAACGGGACTCTCCTTCCCAATGCATAGATTCTGATATTCCCCCTTCATTCCACCAACACCTCAAGCACATGCAAATTCTCGTCCACTCGTCTTCTTTCCCCATTCTACATACAGACTACGCAATGAAGTTTGAATACACGCGTAGTGGCGATCCAACAACAACAATTGTGAACACATAACAAATAAATAAAAAACAGTCCCTCACTCTGCTTTTTTCTACGAACCAACCGTAGAGAAAATCCACGAGTGAACCTCTCTTATGTAAAGTGTGTATGATACAGTTCATTTTATACATAAATTCACAAAAGGTGATACATAATTTTACTACTAATTTATTAACCCTCAACTGATTAATTAGTTCAAGTGTGTCACAAAAGATTCAAGATTGTTTTGGAAAATTGGGATAAACTACAGAGTTGCCGGTCCGTTTTTGAGGATTTTGTGAAAAGTTGACAGAGTTGAAATAAAATAAGGTTTTCCTCAGTGTAAAACCTTTAATTTTATTTGGAAATTGTTTGGTTTACTTAGTGTCATTTTTAGAGTGAGCGTGAAAGTGAACCCTTTTGGATTATCTCGACGGAAAAATCAAAAGTGTTGTGATTATTGTGGGATATTGGAAAATCATAATCTTATTGAAGTACTTAAAAAATTACTACACATATTGGATTATTCACATTGGATCGGATTCTCGTTTGAGTTCTAATTGTTTTTTTTGGATATCACATTATTTTTGGGAAAAAAATTGTTGTGACGAACTGTTTGTTCTAAATAAATTTGTTTTTTGTGAGTGAAAAGTGAATTTACAATTGTATCTTGCTTTGAATTGGATGGATATGGATAACATGGAAATTCTCTAAAAGGTAAGAAAAGGAGATTTTAATTTAGTTTTTATTATGTGTTTCCACTTCTCATCTGACATCGGATTTCAATTCTAAATTCTGTTCAAATATGTAGGCACAACAAACATGATAATCACTAAAAAAAGTGTAAGAAAGTTCAATCAACAAATCAAAGGAAAATTAAAAGGATTTGTGTGTATGTACATGGAGATAAAAATCATGTACATAATATGTATCAGTATTTTTTACTTGGATACTTGTTGAACCTCTAGAAATAATTAAAATCCTTTCGATAAAAATTGAGATGATTTCTCTCTAGCGTAAATCCTCATTATGTATTGATCTAGATGCGATATTGAAGAATATACAGTACTTTTCAGTGGGAAACTATATACACAAAAAATCCAACATGATGACTTTGCTCACGTTTTCCTTCCTTTTTTTTCCACCCTCTTCGTTGCTACTATTATAAGGAATACAGTTTAAATACACTCGCATATGTATACATGCGTGTAATATGTACTTACTTACTTATAGGTTTGCCATATTATCAACGTTTTAACAATGTTGATGTTTTTTCTCATATTAGGTATTACTATTTTTTATCAAGCATTAGACTATTGCCGTGAGACAAAACTATCAAGAGAAAACTCGATGATGATAATAATAATATAATGATTTGCCTATAAAAGGTTGAATGTGGATACTAGCGTAATATTTTATAATATTACCAAGAGTATCATAATTGCTCCATTTTTTAATAACTATGTACGTATTCGCCAACGTTCGCTCGACTTCCAATACACTATTTTCCCTGAGGTTTGATCGTACTTACTTATATTTATTGCTAAAAAGACAAAGGGCAAAAGTTTTCTCTTGCTTCCTCGATCTATGTTTTTGTCCTTCTCTAACAAGCTTCCACCTCCGAGCTTAATAAACTTTCAAAGTATTTTGAATTATTTTTGTTTCTTCAAATTTTCTCTGTGAAACAAACAAAAGTCGTTTTATTTTTTGTTCTCAAACCATATGGCACAGAATCACATTGCCTATAAGAATCCAGAGAGAATTTTTCCATTACTGGAAAATGGTTCATTGTTCCTTTCATTTTTTCAGTCTGCTGTCTGATGTCTGTTGACTGTTGACATAATAATAATGATAACCCTTTGTGGTGTATTCTACTATGGATTGTCATTTTTTGTATACACACAGGGTGAATCTTTGGTGCTTACCTTTGTTCGTATGTGTGTAAACGTCTAGAATTATA
Organism: Sminthurinus bimaculatus; assembly: GCA_034698285.1. Lineage (NCBI taxonomy): Eukaryota > Metazoa > Arthropoda > Collembola > Symphypleona > Katiannidae > Sminthurinus > Sminthurinus bimaculatus. The sequence continues at coordinate 16,291 of JAQIVE010001855.1, read as the reverse complement.
ATGTGTGTACGATACATGCATGCTTTTATTCATTTTTTCACCTAGGTTTTGGTTTAACGTTACTGATGTACCATGTACCATATAATATGGTACAGTATACTTGTACGTTATACCAGTTTGAATTTGAATTTTAAGTTGGACATAAGAAAAATATATACACGGTGGAAACGGAGAAATAAGACAGAGACTCTTGGAAACCTTCATTTCCTTCTTGGGGTTACTGGGTTGTTTCTTGTTTCTCTCTCTCTATCTCTCGCTCTTATGTCAACTTTTTTTGGGGAATAAGCACCGTTCACCTGTTTTCAAACTGCCTGCCTGCCTTAATTCATAGGCCTTCTCGTAATACAGTACAAATACGATACAACGAAACAACAAGCATACTAGTAAATGTGTGTGTAATATCATCTACGTGTAGGTTGAACAAGAGTGACTGACGATGAGTGTGTGTCTACACTTACGAGTCTACGTGAATATCATGGATTGCACGCCATACGGAAAATACGAGCTGAGAGTCATATGAGAGAACCTGACAATGAGTGGAAGGAAAGAGAAAAGGGGCCGAATGAGGATATATATTTCATTCACATGGAATATGGAATGAGTTTTCTAGAGACTTTACCATGTACAATGTATGTAGTGCCGTCCATCTATGTATAAAATGTAAAGCAACTTTCAGTAATAAGTAGTAATTTAAGTTTTAGACGTAAAATATTTTTTACTACACTGTGTAATACCCAAGTTATGTTGTGACGAGAAAAAAAAACCTCCATCAGCAAATTTCCAAACGTATGTTACATGTTATATTATAAACAATAAGCACGTATTGACCTAATAGCCACAACAATAATAAAAATAATGCACATCATACTGTATGTATATGTACTTTCCGATACATCATTACTTATGCAGAGTTTGTCCTATGTCTTTCACCCATTTCAACTTTCAATTCTCACCTTTTCTTCGGCTGGGGTATTTAAGTATGTACATATGAAACATGGTTAGCAAAATAGGAACTTTGTCCTCTAGAAATTTATAACAAGATCAAAAACATAATGCAATATACTCTAAGGATGTATTATCCGTCGTCAATTCATCTACATGCATAATATGTATATCTACATATGCATGTCCTAACAATGGGAGCATTATGTATCATAAATAACAGTAGATATTGAAATTGGACTTTGAATCCTTTTGGCAAAATTGTATAAAAGAAGAAAGGAAAGATGCAGATATGTATGTACGACAGTGGGAAAATGTAGCAATAATATAGGCTCCTGTGAATTTACTTTTTACAGTTTATTACTGTCATTTTTCATGGGGAAAATAAAAAGGTGGCAGAGCACAATGGTATAAAGTTAAAGGTAAAAAGTAAAAATTGGATGCTATTAAATTCTAAATTGCATCTTTTTATTCTTCCTTTCTTACTGTGACTCACTTGCACATTTTCGGACCAATTTTATTGTGCTCAGCGCATTAAAAGCTGAGAAGATTTCAAAAGTCTTGGACCTTGAAAACAGAAATGAAAGAAAAATGCATCATTTATTTAGCGCATGAATCCCACATTATCTTTTCCAGTTCAGCTTTGAAGGAAAGAGTAGAATGTGGTTTTTTAGGTACATTTAGTGCGTCTGAAATTTTTAAAACCAAGTTTGTATCATTGGGGAGATAGCTATGCGGCATATCACAATAATTCGGACCTTGAAACTTCTACTCCGTCACCTATATATAAATTCAAATGTCTATTTCTAGGATATTTAGATATACATATAATTATTATGTACAAGTGCGTGACCAATACTGTTTGAAGGATATCCGAGTTTAATCAATTTTTAGAGAATATGTAAAGTTGCACAGAAAAACTTTATTCTCAATAGTATAGCAAATAATGTCTAATTTAATTCTGCATAAAAAAGAAGCTGGCAAACACTAAAAATAAAACAAAGAAAATTAGCAAACTACGCAGAAACATATAAGCTGTAAGCTACCCACAGAAACAAAAAAACGTTAATACTTGCAGTTGAAATCATTACATAGTGCATTGTAATTTGTATGTATATTAGTGTCCGGTATTTGTAGCAAATATTACTAACAAATAATATTTGTTAAACTATTTGGTTTTATTATGCATGTGTTTTACAAATAAACAAATAAAAACAAAGCAAATATGTAGCAAAAATATCGGTTTCCAACGCAACAAATCGATAGTTGACGAAACGAATATACAAATACCGGACACTAATGTATATAGTCAGTCGATGCTTTTCTCGTATCTCGCTTCCATAAGAAGGTTTATCCTTATTCTGGAATATTTATTTGACAGAAACCAAAATTAAAGCTGACTTCATGCCCACAAGACATAAAATTAGATACTTTATAAATATTTCACCGCACATTAAATAAGATTATGGATTTTTTTCATTTCTTTTGTATGACTTCGCCTTCTATTTCTCTTGCTCCCTTTCTGGCATTGAAGCTGAGTGCACAGAATGACATTCACAAGTCAGTATCTCTGTCCACTCTTTATATCTATATGTATATCGATACTGAAGACTTGTAACGAGTAAACTGCAGAATCAAAATGCCAATGACAATTTAATTCACAATTATTCGCATTATTGCCTTGACTAGAAACTTGAGTCAAACTTAAGTCGAATATTCAATTTTGAGCATATTTCTCTATGTTAATGTGGGAGCATATTATCTACCTGTTCAATCATTAGAGTCCGTGAACAAAATACATATAAGTATGTACATTATGATGGGAGATGAATACGTAAAAATGAAATAAAGAAATACATTTATGCAGTTTATGTAGTTTACTTGTCTTGTTTTCCATTTGCAGAAGAATGTACATATACAATGCTTGTATCTAATATACACTGACGATTGTGAGTATCTTCTATTTTTGCATGGGTAGTTTGAGTTGATGCTAAACGCTAAATTCAAGTTGTGGTGACTTGAACCGTATATAGAAGGCTGATGACGGATATTAAAACACGTTGAGGACAAAAAGGGCGACAGCCAGAGTTGAGTTGAACAAGACAAAGAAGGATTGAATATATGTATGCATAAAGAGTCGGAAAAAATGCTGGGAATAAAAGTGCCATACTTACATAGATTATGAGCAAGAACCAAACTAGAAATTGACGTATTCCATCGAGGTTACTCTAGCAATTAGTATTAAACAAATAATCCTTCTTTTTATTCTCTCCATCCTTTTTTTGCATTGCTCAGTATTATCATTTTATACGCATTAACAAAAACATGCATTGCTTTTTAATATTTGTGAGTGTATTAAGAAATCGTCATCTTTTTCAGCTTTGAATTTGGAATTTTCAAGTACTTTTTTTGTTACGTGACATTATTCGTTCAACATTCCCCCTTTTCACTATGTATTTGTGTTTGTTGTGGACAAACAAACATTTTTTGTCAGTCCCAACGTTCTTACCACCTTTTGTCTTTGGCGATTGACAATGGGAGAGATGAGAGATGAAACTTTCATTTCATTCGATTTGTCAAGAAGTGATTTTATCAAGTCAATTTAACGACATGAAAAGAGCAGTTCAGAGTCCATACTTCCACATGCACACGTTTTTGATGATGATAATAATAATAACTCCTCTTCTTTTTGTCTTCCTACTGTATACTATACTATACCCTATTCTTTTTGACAGTTGACGAAACTTGTTGTTTTGTTTTGTAGTGGTCACTTTTTGTATGTATGTATGTATTGTGCACTGTGTACACGATTGCACTTCACCTTGCATAAAAATGTGTGTTGCGTCTCGACTTCTTGATATTCTCCGTGTGTGTATGTATGTATGTGTATGTGTGAGTGAGAGGTTAAGTGTCTGATTTGATTGCATTGTTTTGCTTTGTTTTTTACTTTGTGCAATTATCACACTGTAGAGAGGAAAAAGAAATTTCCTCAAAAAATAGGGACTTCCACCAACAATATGTCACAATATTTTGATATGAAATTAGCTATAGGTGTGCAATATGAAAATATGAATACATAAATATTCACATACATACACAGTGGTCCCTGCTGCACACAGTTGTTAGCAACAAATAAAAATACAAATTGAATGGAAGAGATTTAATTTGAATAAAGAAAAGTATTATGAAAAGCATCTCTGTATAAAATCTCAAATCAAAAAGATTCACAATAATCACACAGTTCTCAACCTTGCTACTTTACATAAAAGTAAAAATGATGATGATGATGATGTTGGTGATGCCGATAATGATTATGACTGTACTATGACTAGACTACGACTACGGCTACGATTATGATTATAGGGGAAAAGGAAATGACAGAGAGAGACACAAAGTCAGAAGCCAGAAAGGCGAGTGGCTTATTTATTGTTTTTTTAGCATTTTTCTGCTTGCTGATGGCGATAGCGTGCAAGTGCAATATGACTGTAATCAGTAACGCCAGCTCATGAACAACACTGACTGAGAGCGCTGAAGACTGAACGAACACACACGAGAATTATTAAAGAGATCCTAATTTGTCCCGGCCTCTGTGTGTATACATAGTACTTATACTATGATAGTATGCTGTAAATGTGCATAAATGTATGTATAAATAAATATTGTAATTTTTCGCAGGATGGTAATTGTCATTTTGCATAAATGATAATAATGATGATAAAAGTACAACATGATTTCCTCAGGACTTTTATTGATAAAATACATAAAAGTACATTTTGTACGTTATGCCTGTGTATACAGTATACTTGTGCTTCTCCGTGCAATTCAGGATGTTTTCTCTCTATCCGTACACATACCTAATTCCTAGGCGCACGGTAAAACGTCTAATAAATAGACAAATTAAATAAATAAATAGTCAGTGCATCGGTAAGTGATGTACTGTGTACAATTATTTGTACTTCATGATCATCTTTCCCCTGTTTTTATTCATGCAACTTTCCACACCATTCTGTTTTATTGTCATGACCATTTATGCTCATAATTTCCTTTTCTCTCCCTTGAGTATGTACAATGTACAATGTACAATCATATTATGTAGGTATATACACAATATATAAGCATGTAAGTACATCACTCTCGGCTCAACTTCAAGAAGTCGGATGGTTATTGAGATTTCAATTATTATCATTATTGTCAACTCATTGAATGATCAAAAAAGCTGGTGGTGTGCCTTGTATTCCATTTGTATACATATATGTGGTTGTATTGTAGGGATTTTGTATTATGATTGCTTGTTTATTTATTTACTTTGCTCAATTAATAATTCATGAACGTGGGGTTAAATTAAATCTGATCGTATACATACATACATACATATAGCAACTCTTGTACAATCTATTGGTTTTGGAGTTTTGAAAGTTTCTTGAATATTTGAGGATGGAAAGGTGTCAAATAATGATACGTGTGTCTCAATTTTTTGTCATTTTAAAAATTGAAAAGAATCGACACATTTTTGGTATTTTTATAGCTTTCCTATGAAAAATAAGGTACACCTAATGGGGGAGTCGCGTTGGTTAGGTAGTGAAGAAAAACTTTGACAGTCAACAATGAGAGATGGAATGCCATCAATATCCTAATGCTTTTGATCATTATTAGGACAGGGCAGAGAAAGGGAAAAGAAAGGGGTGGAGAGAAAATCGCCGTCATTACATGCGACGCGAATACTTGACGTGATGATTAAACATTAAACATTGTGTTTGAAGTTGGGTTTGGAATAAGAATAAGAGACATGATTTTTTGCTCTTATTTTTAAATCATAGGAACAACAATATAAAATCGTACTTTTGATTGAAACCTTGTGTTGTATTGTGTCGTATAGTGTATAGTGTTGTACTGAATTGTATCGTCAACTGATTAATGGCTTATTATTGAACGGACAGTCAACATGGCTAAAGTGTTGGCGAGTCATAAAAGTACAAATGAGAAATCCAAAAGCTTTTATTTGCCACCCCAGTTTATCGAGGTAATTACTCGAGGATTTATTGAAACCTAATTAAAAAGTAATATAACAATTGGCAATAATATTTTGTGGAATCCGAGATCGTTGAAACTAGTTTGGATCAATAAAATTGTTGTAGACAACTGTACACAAAGCTATTGCTAACCATCGTATACTGGGCTATACACTAGGCACACAGCATATGTACTTACAAGATTTGCGTTGGTTTTAAATTTTAAAGAATTTTTTAATGTAAACAAATAAAATAACTTGATTTTTCTACCTTTGGAATTTATAAAAGTCCAAATTTGAAGCTTGATCTCAGGTTCATAATATACATGCATAGAATTCCATTTGATCTGAAAAGAAAGTATCTGATAAGAAAACGTGGAAAATTTATAATGTCATAATAATTATTCGTCTCTTTACCCCAACTGACCTCACAGACAAACAGTAAAGACAGTCCAACTTTACGCCAAACAAAAAGATAATTCCAACTGCTACTGCTAAATGCATATGGGAACATCTACATGCATACAAAATATGGATACAGTATACAGTACAAAAAGTAGAAGAGGAGCAAGAGATGATGATTGTTGGATTTATGTATTCGCTCGTATTTTTTTATTGTTTACAGGTTTTATTAGAAAACTAGCTGAGCTCTTTATTGTTCTCGTTGGGACAAGAAAATATCTTCTCCTGTTGCTTTTGCAGTGGAGTTTTGCTCATGTGTAGAAACATGTTTTATATAGCTATAACACAACATGTATGTATAATGTATATGTGTGTGAGGACTCTTGACAAGATGAGAAGCTGTTTCAGGTGCATATGTACATATATATGAAGCACAACACATATCCTACAGCAACATAATGATCAATTCATTTCATTTCAATCCGATCCAATGCATCTTTGGCATTGCATCCAACATCTCACAGTCAAGTACAATGTACGATGTACAGTCTACTCGGACTTCAATCAGACAATCAAAATAAAATGCAAGTACAAAGCACAAGTGTATGCTGTCCACAGTCCATAATAAATGTATACGTACATTAAAGAACATATGTAAATGTATGTACTTCTTGCATGTCTGTTTGCATAGTCCCATATCTATTGGGCAACCCTGAATTGTAAATGTGCATGCTATACATACATCATGTATATCAAACAGTCTTTATTTTAGCCTCTATACTCTTTACCCCCAGAAGCAGAGAAATACCATAAGGGAAAAAATGATCATGTGAAATCCCAAATATTGGCCTCTAGCTCTGATCCAGCACACATGTATGTATAATGTATATGAATGTACGGGCTGTGAAACATGTGAGAGAAAAATAATTGATGAGAATATTAGTTGACTCAAGTATCACATTATAATATATCATGGAGAGAGTGAGATGACGAGAAAGAGAGAATAATAATGGAGACATGAAGAGGAATAAATGAAAGACATTAGAATCAGTCATTTTGTGTTCTCTCTTTCTTTTTCTTTCTCTCGTTGCCTCTTCGTCCTTTTCATTTCCCTCTCTAGATTTTCACTTCTCACCTACGACTATATGTATGAAAAAATCCACAGCAAAGTCTGAACCGACTTCCTACTTTTTATGATCATATTTCACGTCCTTTGAATTTTCCTTGCAGTGTGTGTGATGCTTGCTTGCTGCTGCTGTGGGTGGCTGTAATGAGAGTAAGTGCATTTTGTAGTGCTTGAATTTGTGCATTGCTTCTTTTCTTTTCTTTGATGTAGACTGCATTTTGTTGTGTTGTGTTGTATTGTATTTGTAATTCAATGCTGTGTAGAGTGGAGATTGCAGGGGATGGATAGCATAATGTAGCTTATCCTACATAATTTCCCAATGAAACTAATATCTATTCCTCTTAAAACATGAGGATGACAATAGCACCGCAGCATGAACCGACACCAGCATATCGAAAAACCAACACAACATCTTCAAGTTTTGAATGTTCTCACACGCGATAGATGATCCCATGTTATGATGGATATCTGTATAATCTGCTGTCTCTATTTGGACTTGGATTTGGATTTAGATTTGGATGGAAAATAGTTTCTCTTCTCCTGCTTTGGGGTTGCTTTTCCTCATTCTAATACTCATTGATTTTATTTCACGCGTCTTCACTTACACCTCAAAAATGTTAAGAAAACCAACCCTCCTGTTATATTTCCTTTGTTTCTCTGTTATACATAATACCTCATCTTACATTTCCACCCTAATCCATAGTTTCAGGTAGGGAATTCAATTCCTCTTTTTGACCCGTTGTCGGCAGTCACAAGTAAGTGTTCTGACGCATAAAATTTTACTTTCATAACACACTGACTAATATTCAACGTTCATAATATGGTAATGTGTAATGTGCATAATACACATGTATCTAGTACGACGCAAAAGTGTAATAGTCAAAATTTAAATTCGAATTCAAATCCGTGTATAAAAAATTATCCCCTCTTCCCAGGCACATTCCTAACTTTTTTGACCGTTTCCTCAAGTAGAATAATATGTTATGAGGGTGAAGGGTGAACTAGGAAAATGCAGCAAGTGCATGCCAGTGCATTTTAAAAAGTGATTCCATGGAGTATATCGGATATTTCATATTTTCCCTGGGACGTGTGTGTAACACTTTTCCTACCTTTGGTTTTTTCTTCCTGTACAACTATTGACACTACATATATGTATGTAACCACAAACTCTAAAGTATGGAATGGAGAACGGCCTATTTACTGTAGGTTTCTTGATGTGTGCTCAGCACTACCACCTTATTTTACTATGCACCCTTTGAGAATTCAAGGAAAAGGGAAAGGCTTGATTTTTCGGAATGTCAGCTTTGGATTCTCGAGTTACGGTGGTTTATGAAATGCTTAAAGTTAATGCATCCGGTACGTATAAATACAAGCAGATGAACAAATGAATAAAATACACACTGCACTGTAAACTACATGTGAAATACGAAATCTAAGAATTTTATGTTTCATTGTCAAGGTACTACGCCTCATGTTTAAATCATGGCAGCCGTCAGAATTCAGAAGTTCAATCCTTATAAATACAACACGTTACCATACGAGTGTGTAGAAGAAACTCTTACTTTATTTTATGCAAACTCACATCTAGAATCTGTCTAAAAATAATAAAATATGGTACACAGAATATGCATCAGCGGTAGTTGTAAGTATATTGTACATGAACAAGTAGGTAGTTGTAGGAGTTGTAGGGTGATTGTAATCATAATCCGAAATTTTTCACCCTTAAAAACTCTTTCAGCCTTATATCCGCCTCCTGCTCTTTTCCCTTGTACCATATTTATTTACAGCCATTTATTTATACGTAATATCTCCTAACTTCCTTTTCACATGTTGTATGTATATTTATGTACATTATCACATAAACACGAAGAATGCTGCATACCTCATTTTCATTATGACTCTATCACACACTTGCACAATTCAAGTGTACATACATACGCTTGTACATGTACTACCTAAAGTACTAAGTTTCACACGTATCCAAAATATTATCATCATTATGTATATTATGTATATTACCGTCATTATTTGGTATTTGGGGAAACTGTACAGACCTTTTTAGGAATCTTTGAGATGAGGTTTCGTCTCTGGCTCTTCAATATTTGATATTGACCTGATCCTCAATTTATGATGGTTTATCACTTGGTGTGCGTGCATGCAACAGGGTGTAAGGCATTACACTAGTTATTATTTGAATTAAAGACCTCATAATAATGCCAAGTAATATTATTCCTACGTATACCTATAAAGTCCTATTACAGTAAGTAATACTAGGAACGAACTTAAAAGTGTGGTATGTATGTAGGTGATAAAGAGGTTAACGATAAGACTTATTTTCTAATATTTAAGATATACTTAGGAATAAAGGAGAGCAATGTGTTACACTGTCCGTTGCACTTCATTGTTGTTATTGATGTTTGTGTGGTATTTGATATTGCATAGCACAACATAATAATAACGATGATGATGGTGGGCAAAGAGAAAGAGGAGGAAGGTTGTAGAAAAGAAGAAGAAGATGAAGGCAAAGTTGAAGCCGATGCCGTAGCTGCAGAGGAAGACGAAAGGAAAAAAGAAGACGAAGAGGAGACTGGACGAGGAATGTTTTTCTAATTTACAATTTACACAGGGAAGGCAATTTGGCACACAAAAAGTGATTCTGTTGCTCCATGTATTAACCGTACGACTGCATGTGTACATGTGTGCTGCATCATATGCAGACGTGAAGCGTGTATTTACTAATTATACCTTTCATTTAATTTTCACTGGCGATGAAGACTTTGTGTGTATGGCGTGGCAATTCGTAGCGTGAAGAGACCAAGACCAAGAGCGGCCTTTTAAGCCCATGCCTGCCTATATGCATATATGGATGTATGTGTATTGTAGCAAATTAAATAAAACATGTATGTATATACTACATAAAGATGCACATACATACAAGAATGATGAGACATAAAGAGTAAATAATACATAATAAATAGATTTTCGTCGCAACAGCAAACAGCAATAGACCGACTGACTAGTTGACTGGCTGGCTGGTTGGCTAAATGCAAACTTTTTCATGCTTTTCCATGTGGCGTAGACTGCATATATATTGAGAATTTAACAAGTAGATACATATACAAGTCAAGTCGACAGATAGTGAAAGACGTACTTAAGTGGTTACCATTACGTACATGAACTTTATACATTGTACACACGGCCTTTTATTAACTTTTATTAAAAATGATGATCGAAAGACAAAAGTAGGCTACTATAATAAAGTACTTATAAAATTCTAGCAAGTAGGGATACATAAACAAGAGGACGAAAGACGTACTTATTACTTTTTCTTGTGCTTCTGATTTCTGCTTCTCCTTGTTGTTCAAGTGCTAAATCAACAGTGTGGAGTCGTCAGTCCTCCATTTAATTTACCTTTTTGCTCTTCAATTTATATCAGTAATCAGCATTCTTGTCTGTAAATGCACAACATATGTATGTATGTATGTATACATGAGATACTATAATGTATAAAATCTTGATTCATTCCTTCATTCATTCAAATTCCCTTGTTAAGTCTTATGCTGCATACCATTTATTACTATAATCATATTATTTTGTCGAATATCTATACATTGCAAACGAATGCACCTTTCACTAATAGAGTTTGTACATACACATGTAACACGTATGTATGGCATGAAAACTCCTCTTACTCATGTTTTGTATGTGCATACACTCTTTCTTCAAATTCGTCAATAATACATGAGTTTCCTACAGCCAAATTTGAAGCTTTATGCATACACTTCAAATTCCAAATTAAAATCCACAATTTCCTTTTTTTCATACACGTCACAGCCATAAAATAATATGCACCTAATAGTGTATCTAGAATTTTAGAGAGAAAAAGAGCAGTCGTTAACAACATCATCCCGTCAGCAAACTCCTTAATCAGTCAGTATTATATGGATGAAAGTATGTGTATGCGTATCTTTGTACATAGTACATTGTACATATACAGTAAATTCCAACGCTCAATATTGAAGCCAACGCGAACATGAATTGAATGTCCAAAACATTTTTTGTTTTGTCGGATGTCAAAGATTTTTCACCATTGAAGGTATTCAAGGTTTCACACAAGCAAATATCTAAATGGGTTTATATACAAACACATACATACATTCTGCATTCTGCACGGCGGCTTCTGGCTCCTCTTGTCTTCCTTCTCCGTGACCAGTTGCATAGATTGCAGTTGCACTTTCAAATGAAATGAATACGGCAATAAATTACGCTGTCATAATTGTTTTCCTTAATGAGACATCATTAAGCGATGGCAGCAGAAAAGGAGACAATACAATGCGAGTTAGTTAGGTAAATGAAAAATGAATGAAAAAATATTGTGTACTGTATGGAATACTGTTTCCAAGCTGAACTGCTATTTAGAATAGAATAGTGTTGAAACCGTTAGATATGAGATAGAAGATAGGTAGAAGCGAAGAAAAATTGAAATTGATCCATCTATTTACATATTTGAAGTTTTGATTTTTTTTCTTTGTCTCGTGAAACTTTGTTTGTTTGTTATAAAAGTTGAAATGTTGAGAATTAGCCAACGAGTCTGAAAAACTTCAATCAGTGATTGACAATAAGGAAAATGGTATTTAAACATAAGTAAATAACTAATAAGAATGAGAAAACTCCAAACGTGACTATACAACATAATTTTATGCAAAAACATAAGTAATATGCCAAGCAAAAAATGATAAGGATTAAAAAATATTCAATATCAAAATCAATCCAGTCGATGAAAAAAAATGATGTTTATCAATGATGTAAAAATGAAACATGTAAATGTACCGACAAAAACTAAAAGGATTTTAATGGACTGTCCCTATATCTCATGATTCCTTTGAGGATAACAAACCGTAGTAATTCCTTTAATTTTTGAGAAAAGTGTGTAATCCAATGTGATATGTGATGTTCGATGGGTGATGGTGATGGGCATAGGTGAAAAAACTATTGAGATATCGATTCAAGATTCCGACACTGATTTACTTAAGTTGTCCGCTGGGCAATATAATATAAAATACATTGTACATTTTCCCTGTACTTTGGAACATACATAGTAAAACACGTGCCATTCCGATGTATGTATTCAAGTATTGTTAGTGGTACATATATTGTGTATTAGTATCTTATACACATTTTAGTATAATATGTGTCAAGTATCGTGTCTACTTTGTATGTACATAATGCGACTGTACATTGTACATATAGTTATGTAGTGTAAAGGCGTTGGACGCTCCAATGAAAAATGTGTGAGAGTGTGGGGAAAGAAAGGATAAGAAAAGGAAGAAAGAATGGAAGGAGATGGAGATGAAAGAGACGGACGAGCTGAGATGTTTGGTATTCAAAGGCCGTCCGGCCCAATGCTGTACACTGAACATTAGTACATAATGTATTATAATATATCGTACAATGTCTTGTACAGACATACAAGTCAAGTACACGTACATAGATACATGCATTACAACTGTGTGTTTATGTACATACGTAAGTGTATGTGTGTGTGTGTTCTTGTAGTAAAAAGATGAATGGAGATCAGTGGAACAAATCTGAGGGAATGGACCAAGATTGAGTTTACATAAGCATTTAACTTCAACTCCCTCCCTCCAACAGCCCAAACTGCATTTCCTTACCAACGGCAACGGCATCACTGACACACACACGAATCTCCACTCCAATGCCAATATCAATACCCACTTTTCTTCATATGAACATAATATATCCATTTTCTTATGATTGTATGTATGTATGTATACACAACATAATATCATAATGACTAGCCAGATGCCCATACAATACACACAAATTTTGTCTCTCTCGCAAAATATGTACTCAGGCAAAAAACAAGCTGAGCTGTAAACTCATACTAAAAACAAAGGTGTGGTCAGTCACCATATACACACAAAATACATACAAAACCATATGGAAGACTCTCCTTTAAGTAAGTTTGAATATGAGCAAAGTAAGTTACTGAATATAATGTGTACAAAATCCATAACTTGTAAGTACACATACAAACGTGGAAATGAACTGAACAAGGCAAAGACTTACTGCAGTGTTGAGTCGTGGTAAATTTGGGAATCTTCCCATGAACATTGAATGTATCGCTCATCGATACTCAAATTTGGTGTCTTGCCTTCTTCCACTTTGTGTATTTTGTTTAGATTCGATGAGGTTTTCGTCATGTGTTCATTCATAGACGTGCGTATTTTCTTGAACAGACATACATACAATCGAAGACAGATCAGAGTCTTATCATTATAGAATAAGAATATTTAAGAGGGAGTTTTAATGATGGAAATTGTACAGGGATACATGTCTGAATTGGATGACATTACGCATATTGTAATTCACAAGTACTTGTAAGTACAAGTACAGGAACAAGTACAAGAGAAAAGACGGGAGAGGATTAGGATGGATTTCTTATTCTTCAACTGAGCCAAATAAGGGTATCCGGTTAATTAATAGCATGCCGAGTTAGTTACAATAACATATGACAAGTATGAGGATACTCTCGTATTAAGGATTGAAGCAATTGGAATAATAAAAGAGAGTTGTACAATAATACATTACCACTATTATATTATTATGCTAAAGTTCTCACAGTAACAAACCATGTGAACAGATTCATTGGATAAGCGACACATATATACATACATATCCACACAGTGTATGTATCTATTATAGAGACAGAAAATTACAATGACATGTCATATGTTTGCTCCGATAACATCTCTCTTTTTTCAAATCCTCCAAGACAAAGTTGAACAAGAGTGTATTTCCATGTATGCATGTATGTGTGTGTATGTGAACAGATAGTCGCCATTCGTCACTCTTCCGACGAATATGTGTCTAATGTATAAGTAGACTGCCTGCGTATATTTTCTATATAAAAGTGTGCTTTGTACATGCAGCAGGTAAAATTCCGCGTCTCTATCGTCATTCCGCATACACTGTACAATTTTCTTTAGTAGTACAGTGTAATCTCAACGTAATTGAAGAAAGTATATGGTGTCAGCATTTCTCACTATGGATGGATGGCTCATGGAGGAAAATTTACATATGATTATACTGTACTAAATAAATAAACACGACGACGACCACGCATTTTTACCTGTAAATAAAAACTAGGTAATATGTTTTATACACAGCCAACATATATAATATTATAATGATAGACACTTATAGTAAACGTTTTGTTTTTACCCGTTCTATTAGCTTCACTTTCATTTCACATCCCACTGTCCGATTGTCAATGTTTGAGCTTGTGAATTGGTCAGTAGTCTTAGACAGTTATTAACATAGACACATATTTTTACATTTGTATGCAAGAGCTAACTTAAACGGCTGACGAGAAGAGCATGATGAGTAAATTAATTGAAGAGCGGTTGAGAGAAAATAATGCAGAAACATAGACAAACGCACGTATTATTAAAATTCATGCTGTTTATACATATATTATATGGGTCCTACACACTATGTATGCACATAACTAGGCAATGTATAAAATATACCGTGTGGATATGGTGTATCGAGTATTTCTCTGTACTTTTCTCATGCCTTGTTCAACAACTACTAAACATTAATCCAATATTGAATATTAAACACAAGTTGTTATTATCATTGTCAGTATTATCATTATTGTTATTGCCATCACATCATTATCATGTATGTGTAACAACTAGAGTAAATAAATTTACTGTGTGTCGTGGAAGGAAAACTGGATGGATGATCTACTCTATTTTTTCGCCGTCGTCTTCTTGCATTTCACATTTCATTTCACCAAGCGGCATCAAAAACTTTAATCCAATTCAATTCAATTGAATCCAGTCCAATATCAAATGATGGTCATCAACTATTTGTCTTAAGTTATGTTTCGTTAAGGTGAGCTACGTGGCCAACAGTAGATATGATGTGTTGAATGTTGAGCACCACCATAAAGTATAATAAATATGTATGCACACATAAAAGATCCCAAGCTTTAGCGTGTGTTATTGTGAGTCTAAAGTCTATTCAGTGGAATTATTATAATTTTTGTCTGTGAATTGACAACATTGATGAAGTTATGAGGGAGAAAGGGGCGAAAGAGAGAGAAAAGAAAAGAGAATCATGGAAAAAATAGTCTGAATGTCGTAGATCATTTGATTTGATTTGGATTTGGATTGAAATCGGAACAATGCAGACCAAGCTTTGGTGCAACGAAATGATGTACAAAATATATACTGGGGAAGGTAATACCTATGAAATAGGTATACTCAATACTCTATACCTTGATGAGAGTCAAGTGTTGACGGTGGAAGAACAAGTTTTGCCTTCATTTTCTCCCACTTTGCCATTTGGTATTCTCATAATGTCGCAAGTTTTGTGTGTGTATACATGCATGTATGTATGTATGTATGTATGTCTATGTTTGTGAGTGCATTATGAATAAAGTTTGTGTTCTCGTTCTCATTTTTCTTCTCGACGACAAGAGTCGAGTCGAGTCTCAAGTCCATACAAGCACAGACACAAAGCAGAGATACATTCTTACACACGGACGTATGTATGTACATTGTACATATTACAGACAGAGCACAATATTATAATAAATATGATGTGATGATTCAAGCAACGCCAAAGCTAAAGTAAGTTCCTCTCGCTTAAACATGGATAGATGCTTCAGACTTCAGCTTCACACAGAAATTTATTATCGCCATTGAGAGCGAGAGAGAGACCATTTCATATTCGTATTTCGTGATTCCTAACAGCCCAATTCACACATTTTATATAAAGTA
>JAQIVE010001854.1:0-22565 GCA_034698285.1 Sminthurinus bimaculatus | reverse complement strand
ACGACATTTTACGATTAAACGTTTCGGTTTCGGGCCTCGACTCCCATCATGAGATAATCAATAGAACAGAATATACCTAAAGAATATTATGTACAGACCTCATAAATGTGTAGGTTGATATTTTATGCATCATGGAAGTACATATAGCATGATGCACATGTATGTACCTACTTGCACTAATGTTCATGTACATGTCTCTTTTTCTTGGAAATTTTACATACTAAAGAGAAGGATGACGACGGTGATGGAATAGAATAGAATAGAATAGAATTTAGACGCCGACATACAACTTAGGTTCAAAGACACGAACGAAACTATCTCTAAATATGTATTATAAACACATACATGCTATGCCATAAACAATCACGTCAACATCATCATCACCTAATCCATAAAAGAATGAGAATAAAAATGAAGAAGCATAGTTTAAATCTTGTGTTGTACTTGTACATACACTGAGTATTCTGCTGCATATATGTGTGTAGGTATGATAAGTAAGAAGATTTTGGTTTATTATTCGCGTTTGCTTTCCTCCTAACTGACATTTTTTACTGAATTTTTTGCTCAACTTCAACTCCAGCTCTAAAGCTGAAGCAAAAACCAAATATCGAATCCAATGCGATGGTATATGTATATGTAAAATGTAAATGGTAAAGGGGAGGCGTTCTTGATACACATCATATATACAACATACAGAGTACAGACATAGACACAGAACAGACAGCTAGGCATTTGAGCATTTGTTTGGACTTAATTTTAGTTTCCTAGATACACACACTCGTGTCTACAAAATACATACATAATACATACATATGT
This sequence comes from Sminthurinus bimaculatus, assembly GCA_034698285.1. NCBI lineage: Eukaryota > Metazoa > Arthropoda > Collembola > Symphypleona > Katiannidae > Sminthurinus > Sminthurinus bimaculatus. The sequence goes on along the minus strand of JAQIVE010001854.1, from coordinate 21,749 downwards.
ATACTTGGAATCGGAATATGAACCAAGCCAAGGTTTCTTATAACAGCGAGGCCGAGGTGTCTATGACTATTTCGTAAATGTAATATGTATAGACTATAGACAACTTTAATACTTGGGTTTGTATTAACTACATACATACATAGATAAAGGCCTAGTCAAAATACCACCATGTGTATCATATCATCGTCATTATTATTTAGGTTCTAACTCTATCTATATCTATAGAGAGATGATAGGGCAGAAAGTAAAAAGGTAGTCGTGGTGGTATTCGTATTTCTGTACTGAATAAATATGTATATGTATGATGTATGCATATATATGTACGAAATAATATGTACTGTGACGACGAATGAAGCTTTCTTTACGCTTTAGCTTGACGTAAAAAAATATCCTGCTTGCTTCAACTTCAACTTCAACATTAACCCACCGTGTATTTTGTGTTATGTATGTAATATGTGTGTGAATGTGTCCGTGTCCAACCAACTCGATTTTCCATTTTCTCATTCAGTTCTCCTGCTCACGATTACGTATTCGATATATTCAACTCAAAGTCGACAAAAGTTAAAACAAACTCTCTACTCTCTACACTCTACACTCTGCTCTCTATAATATTGTGTATTGTGTACAAAACCTAAGACGAGAATGAGTGTGAGGCAGTGAGTCAGTCAGGCAGAATTTTATTGTTTAATATTGTATATTTTATTGTATTGTATTTGTTTGGAGTAGGGAAGTCGAAATTCGCAGTTTCAGTTTCCCTTTTTTCGACTAAAATACTCGAGTTGAATATGTTATATGTTTATTGAATATTAATGGAAGTTTTTGACTGGGGAAAAATTTCTCTCACGCTCAACTGAAACTCTTGAAATTCTCAAGAGACGTGTGTTTATAGTATTTTTAGTGTGAGTATTTAGATATACCACACGCATTCAGTTTCTATATTTGTGTATTTACAAGTGATGATATTTAGAATTGAGAGTGAAAAGTGATACAATTCTAAAATCGTGCTTTTTTGGACATTTTCTTATCGTTAGTTCGATAAAAATTGAAAGTAAATACCTTTTATTTATTTACTATTAAAATACATATTGTTGTCCGTCATTTCCAAGCAAGACAAGTGACACACATAAAATTATTCAAAATGACAGAAGTGGAGCCCTACCAGGACCAGGTAAATCCATAAATCTTTGAAATAAATAATGCAAGCTAAATAAGAATGTGTAAATAGTAAATATTGTTGCAATTTTATTGCTCCTTTATAGCTATTAGTTATATACATACATTAATATTATACAGACATACATAATACGCGTGTATACATGTGCCAATGATATTTGATATTTATTGTGGAGGTATCGAGAGAAACATTAGCTGTCATTTTTTGACATTGCATAGTTTGCTTGAGCTGTAGATACTTTTGTCTGTCTGTATCAATATTGATGCAATATAGAATATAGATTTATGTGCCAATTGTCAATGTTGTCCTTCTATTTTATAATATGCTGTAATTGTGTATATTGTATATAAGTATATACTGAATATAATACTGATTGACGTCAAGATATTATATTGTATTCTTGTTTTCTATTTATCTCTCTTTTGTATTTCACACTTTACTTGGAATCCCGGTAGAAAGGAGACGTAATGAAATTATGATTTTTCTTTTCTTCCGCTATATACATACATTATACATCATACCCATTTATTCAATATTCTTATCATATTCTATCTGATCAATAATGTTTTCTTACATTTAATTATATTTTCGTTTCATCTATCTATGTATCATAAAATCCTGCTCATGACGCTTTGCATGGTTTAAAACCATTATTGGTTTTGATGGCTTTTTAGACTAATATTTTAAAAATATGTATGACTTAAATGTGTGTGTAATCGATATAGCTTCTGACGTTGTCTCAAATTATTGATTCATTTCTGTTTGATACCTGCAGACCGGCACCAAGATGAATATGAACAGATATGCCACCAAGAAAACTATAGCTCAAGGAATGCTCGATATAGCTTTATTAACAGGTATTTATACATTATACATCTGCATAAATTAATTTTATAGTAGGCATATAGTACATAAACAGTGAAGTAACGATAATCATCTTTTGACTGTAATAAACCATCAAGATTTATTATAAGAATCACCTTCGTTTTTTCTCATTATACCCTCCTCCTTCCCGCTCCCCAACTCCTCCATACACACTACACACATACGGATATGACAATCAAAATACCAAAGTTTTAAGTATGTTATTGTGGTATAATGTATAATATTCTAACGTTTCATAATAATATGGATGTTTAAAAAATATTTTTGTCCAAATTACCTAGCAAATGCGAGTCAACTCAAGTATGTTTTGCAAACGAACGGAAAACATCCATTTTACACACTCATGATAAGTCTCATCTCGGCCTCTCTCATTCTTCAGGTGAGAAATCGATCACAACATAATAATATCATAATATGTATGTACTGGCTATCCTTTTTGCTCAATATATTTATATTCGGTTTATTTCTTTGTAAGTATTTTATACGTTATACGTATAATTTTTTATTGCTTTCTATATAATATTTATATGTACACAGTACACAATATGGTTGTTGGTATTTCTGGGCTACGAGATACATTGAGAATAGACAAAATGTTATACTGCAGTACAGTAACTGTATAGTACTGATACTTTTCAGCTTATTTAACGAACATTTGTGTGAACCTTTTACACTAATATCTAATATATGATATACATGTTTATATTATATAATACGAGTATAGTGTAGTGTGTAGTTATTATTATTTATTTCATGCTTTTTTAATAAAATGTTAAAGTGTCTTGTAAGTATGTATTTATGATTTATATGTATAAATACATATATGTATAGGGAAAGCTTTTGTGAATGTTACAAGTACTAGTAAATTATGAGCATTGCCAACTTGAAAGAAACTGAAAAATATTTACAATTTTGTGACTGAAAATAGAAAATATGAATATATTACATTTATACATACACAGGTACTGTCAGGCCTTATAGCCCTGTCTAACAACGCTTTACAAGATTGCCGACTCCACATCTTGGAAAATAAATATTTGGCCTTGTTTCTCAATCAATTTCAATTGTACTCATCTTTCCTTGTAACTGGAATCAATATATTAATTAGTGCTTTCGATCCGTCCTTTGTGGTCGCCAGTCAGTTCTCTGACTTCTAAATGTTCTACTTCTTCTTTTTCTTGTACAAATCCTTGAAAATATGATGATATACTTAACAAATTTTAGTTTATATTTTACATAGGCTTATGTACTTGTTCATATACCATGTAGATTGTACTTAAATATAGACATGAATTGTTTTGATGTACATACATAGAAATCTATTACGGATCTTATGATTTTATCTTGATTTTATTTTCAGGCAAGGAGAATATGCTTGACATAAAACTTAATTTTTTCATTTTAATAAAATAAAAAATAACTGAAAGTTTATACCGGTATTTTGTTGGTATAATATATACAGTATATACATAGGCGTTATATTGTTAGTAAAAGCACATGAGAAAGGTGAAAGGAGAAAGGTTTAAATCCAAACGGCTCTACCAAAGACATTCTAAATACTTTTACTTACTTACACTTCCATTTCAAAAAACTTTCACTAAAATATGTAAAACTAACCTAATGTATCTGTAATCTGTATTAATTTATTATATAATGTAACATGTAAGACAGTAAGTGTGTGTGTAGTTTGTTCTATTGTATTTCATTTTTCTATTATCGTAAGTAGTTCATTGGTAAGATAATGTAGTAGCATGGGATTATATAAACACCACATATTACGAAAGAAGTTTTAGCACTGTTTACAAAAGCTACATAATGTATGTTTGTCAAGTCAATAACTTTGCCTTTTATTAATTAAAATGAAAACTGACCTGCGGTTTAGTTGTTACATAATAAACAGTATGTTGATGATAGAGTGGATGCCTAATACTAATGTGCATGTAACTCGCAGTTATGCAATAATTTTATGTATATGATGTATGATATTCTTCTGGTTGTGAAGTTTTCGAGTGATTTAAAGCTATTATACCTATAGATTATACATCTGACATTTAGGAAAGAATGTTTGATGTATCAATTGTTGAATGATTTTGAAAAGATTCTAAAGATGAAAATACCGTCTTTCTTCATTTAGGTGACCACAGGGATTTCAATTCTCTACATAGGAACTCTAAACATAAACAAAGAAAGGGACAGGAGAAGAGCTGATTTACTAAATAATTTCATTACTGCTCAAATTTTCGTCGTGAGTGTTGTTAATATTATTATATCCTCCTTTGGAATTGAACAAGTGAATATTCATGAGAAGAATGTGAAAGCTGCACAACTCAAAGAAAGTGAAGCAAGTCGATTAATTTTACTGCCACCCAGCTCAGCGACGAATCTCACCAGCAGCAGTGGTCAAATGATCTTCAACGATGGAAGGCTATAGTTAAACAGGAAAACACTCAACTCCAATCTGATACCTAAATATATTTATTTTTTATTATATTATTATACTGATATAATGTATACTTACCAAGATTTCAAGATCTATATTTTTCGAAAAACGTGTAGCTTTTGTCTCATATCATACTTATATATTACTTATTATGTAAAAATTATCTACTTACGCCGATATAAGTTATATTGCCCAATGCTATAATTCTCCGTAATACTTAAGTAAAATAACAAACGTATACTTGCCCTACTTATTTTTATCTCCTTTCCTTCAATACGTTTCTCCTTCTTCTTCTTTCTACCCCTGTTTACTGTTTAAACCATTATAAAATGTTACGCAACATTTATTTTACCCATACGTTACAGTTATATATACGTAATCCAATTTTACATTATTTTACATAGGAAATGATAATAATGAAATGATATTATTAAATTATGAATTTACCGATTAGTATTACTGTATTATCTCGTGTCAATTGTAAATCAAGTCAACTTAGTTGGGTAGCAGGTAGCAGACATATTAATTTATGTGTCACATATTGACTAAAGAAAAAGAAAAAAACACTTCAATCTCGAAACATTGAAAGAAGGAAATATTTCCAGCGATATTTGCATTCACCATTCACACTACGGAAATATTTCCGATTAAACTGTCCCTTTTATTACTTGGAGATTGAAGTATTTTTTGATGGACAATGATTGTACTGAACACTTAATAATAATACCTACTTACCTGATACACTAATATATGTAACATGAACAAGATTAGTTTTTCAAAAGAACTTTTATATACAATTTACATTAACCCTGCTATAATACTAAATATTATTTTGGTTGAACACAAATAATGTAGAACATCTATAAAAGTAATATTTCTGGCCTAATTGGCCTATTCGATGGTTTGGTGTTTAACAAAAGCTTTATCGTTTAAATGTAGCTGGAGAAAAATCTCAAGCATCTATATAAGTTTATAAACGGATTATAGGGCTTTAGTTCAGAATATTATCAATATAATCATTACGTACTTGGTATTACTTTACTACCATTATGTGGGATGCGTGAAGGATGAATAGTGTTAAAAAATACTGTCTAACAGATCTATTTTGTAACTAAATCATAATATTCTCTATATGTACAGTATGATTTTTGTATGACTACTGATAATTTGTATAATATAGTCAGGATAATCAAGATACAGGATCGTTTGTTGATGTACAAGAATTATGATGATTAAATAAAAATTGAATGAATGAGAATTACTTAATGAGTATAAAGAAGAAGACAAGTGCATTTTTTGTTCATATTTTTTTCAAATAACGTTAAGCTATTTATTATTGTTCGAGACAAAAAACACATTCATGATAACATTCACCACCACCGTTTTTTTGTTTAAAAATCAATCATTCAGGTAATCTATGTTTCTAATTGTTTTTCAATTCATAGCAAATTAAAATATTGAACATTACAAATTATCATCATATTGTAACATAACTATTCGAATGTAAATATTGTGTTGTTGTGTTGTGTAATTTTACAGGTGTGTGTGTGTGTGCGTTTTTAAAATGTCAGTATACTGTATACGCACGTATAGCAATTTAACTGTATCAATGTAATCGAGAATACAAAACAAGAAAACAAAAAACGATTTGAGACGACGACTACTACTAAGCACAATACAATGGAGACATACATAACATAAATAGTTTAAAAAGACTTTTTAAGTAGTAAGTGTTTACAGTACAGTAAAAAATTGTCTTTGAATATATATATACATATATATATATACGCATTATATATAATAAAATGTTGACAATATCAGAGGAAAAAAATCATCACATTTTATAATAAAGGACATATAGTTACATGTTAAGTGAAATATACAAATAGTATATTATATTATCCGTACTCATACAAATGTACTGATTCATCATAACATATAATTATAAATAGAGATAGAAGTGGCAAGAAATAAATAGTTTTTTATACGATAAGTTTTTGATAGACAAGTGCAATGAAAAAAGTAGTTACTTCTTATCATCTTCTCTTCCTATAAAATATTTGCTTCTATCTCATATAAAGTTTGTTTTTTGTATATATAGAAAAAGTACATAATATATATAGTATATTTTTTTGAGCTTACAATACATACTCTTAGCACTAGATACTCTTATTTCTTACTCTATAAATCTCTACACAATACAATACACAAGATTTTCCAAATGGTACAAAATGTATTTTTCGTTGCTTGCTTTTCTCCGTTTTCATCCACACAAGTACCGTTTGGCCTGAATAGTTAATATTATTTGGTCAATTGTTTGGCCGAGAACAATCCTCCACCAATCTTCGGTCTACTAGAAGGAAAGGATTATATCTATTAGGTTAGGGTTAAATAAAAAAGTTTTGAATTAACACATATTCCACAAAAATTAATAAAATAAATAATCATAACTGTTATAAATTTGTCTAGCGGATTGATTAATAGAACTTAGAAAAAACGGGCAGCTCAAAAGCAAATTTAGAAGCATAATAATAATATGAACGAATGAAAAATGAAGCAAGCTAAATGAATACAAATATTTTTGTATGGTAATTTAATTATTTGTAAAATTGTATAATATTCAATCAGAATCTTACATGAAAATTCGTTTGGTCCTCGAACACAATCTTCTTGGCTGCCTTTGGTTTAACTTTGTTATTTGTTGGACCAATGTTTTCATTACAACTTGATCTCGATGGAGTCACTGGGGGATTGAGTAAAAGCTCATGGGTAAAGGAAGGTGGACTGTAAATAGATTCGTGAAGTGTCTTGCTAGGCGTTTCGAATTTGGATTGTTCGGCCGAGGGAGTACAAGAACGATTCGTTGATTCAGTATAGCTATAATGAGGTAAATCATAATATTATGGTTATGTTGGCTTCATAAAATTACATTTTTTATTCATACAAAAATATGACAAAAGGTTATGACTACACACTAGAAAAATAAGGAATTTTGTAAACCAAATATATTTTTTAAAGTTCTTTTCTTTCTAGATATGATCAGGAAAAAGCATTATGTATTTACAAATCAATTAACTAACGTATAATATCAGCCAAACCTTCTAATTTCGGAGGAGATAAGAATGACTGAGCTCCTAGTTCTGCTAGTGGCTTCTTTAAAGGAGTTGGAGTCTTCGATGTCAATGACAGCATTTCTGCATTTCAAAATAGAACAACATAACATAACCACAGTTATTTATTTATAGGTCATATAAATTAACAAAATACATTCGTATACCATTGATATATTCATTTTTTTAAAGTTTAATATCATGGACAATCGTATTATGAAATTTTGATGGTTCTCATTAAATCAATAAATTTAGAACGTAATATTACCGTTAAAATGATGATGATGCTGGTCATTATTACTTCTTTGAGGGGTCTCGAGTGCGGAATCGTAAGAATAATTAGGACTGGACGTTAATAGAGGCGTGTTCAAAAGTGAGGGGCTGAAAATGACATTATTTGAAGAGGTGCTGACAGGTGTTATGGAAGTCAAACGTAAAACACCGGAATTACTCGGCGGAGTTTGTATTTGAGGTTCTGTGGACACGGGCTCTCTGTTCTCATTGTTAACTGTAAGGATTCACATGAAAGAATACAAATGGGTAAGAATATAAATTTACATTTAACAACTACGCGAAAAATGTTTTCGTAAAACTTGTTGGAAACACGGTTTATAATTATACGATAAATTACGATAATATCGTTTTCAGAAAAAAACGGCAGGAAACTTACATTTTTGAGAGACGCCTGCCCAATCTCCAATAAGGCCACTGCTTTTACTGACGGTATCAAAGACAAAACTGTCCAGGCCGGAATTCGAAACTCCGCAGCTATTACTCTCGTCTAGCGAATTTTCTTGTTTAAAAAATTTGTATTCCATCATAACATTGTCCTGTTTGACGCTCAACTTCTTCTCCTCTCGAGATTTTAATTTCTTCTTGCCTTGATTATTACCACTATTAATAAATCTTCGCCGTATGGTGCTGTTCCAATGGTTCTTAATAGCATTATCTGTTCTTCCTGGAAGGAGTTTGGAAATCTTGGACCATTGGTTACCCCATTGGCTGTGAGCTTCAGTTATGATTCGATCTTCCTCATCTGTCCAAGCTGATTTGTTAATCTCGGGATTCAGATGATTATGCCACCTAATTAAATGTACAGATTATATATCATTTAAATATTGCATAACATAGAGACGTAGAATAAACTTATGCACATGAAGTAAGGTACGATAAAATATAATGTTACATCATTCGATTGTTATTTTTTTGGGGAAAAATTATGAAAATTAACAAAGAAAATATCCCACCTTTCTCTACACTGCTTCCCAATTCTTCCTTTAAGGGCACGGGCGATTAATGTCCACTTCTTTGGACCCAGCTTTTTCACAAGACTCACAACCATATCGTCCTCCTCCCTTGTCCATTGTCCTTTAATTAGCGAAGGGCTCAAAACTTTGGTCCATCTAGTACTACACTGCATGTCGGATCGGTCTTGAAAATGAGCTGCAATTGTTCCCCAATCCGACTCACCATGATTGAGGACGAGAGACTTTAATAATTCATCTTCATCCTTTGTCCATCGGCCACGATTAATTTTCTTTTGTTTCACTTTGCGGGGTTGCTGAGTACTTGTACTTGCACTGGTGCTGCTGGAGCTTCCGGAGGACATCGTATGCTATACGTAATTCGGGAAAATAAATAAAAGTATATTATTTTAACTTTGATGCGATTAGATTTTGGATTTCACTACACTATTATTTTAGTTCTAGTTTGAATCTGGCTCTGAGCTCTGACTGCATTTTGTTCAAAAAAAAGACTGATAAGAAAACAGGAAAATAGAACAGCTTTGGGTATACACAACACCATAACTATGCATATTACCAACCATTATTATACGTAATATGTAATATACCACGACATTCCATACTTAATGGAGACTACTATTGCACCTATAATATAGGTCCTGTATTATCATTATTATGTTGAACAAAGAAAGGGCCACAAGAAAACTTACACAAACTAAAGTATACAAGTTGATTTACATAGATGTAAATAATACACTATTCGCTAAATATCAATTGATAATTCACCAGGACCAGCACAAAGAAAAAATGATAGTCCAATAGTAATTAGTATAAAAGTCAACATTACACGTTTTAGTGTATACATGTATATTATTATGTACATGTAATTGAATGGACGAGTAATTAGTATTTACATATTATTATACATACATACTTGCGTGTAAAAACTGCAAGTTTCACTGAGCCAAAATTATTATTATGATTATGGTGATTGTAAACACATACTTAAATAATACTCCTTGGAAAACAATAGAAATATAGGCATAATATAGCTGAGCCCATATTATAGATAATGGTAATGAATGTTTATATTATAAAGTCCATGCAAAAATGTACAAGGAACAAAGGGTCACAGAGAAAATGAACAAGGACTTGAACTAATAAGGACGCAAGGGTACATACATATGTATACATACGTAATATGGAGGTTTATGGAGAACAAAGATTAAAATAACATTTTTATTCGTATGTACACACACACATAGCATATAATACATAGAGGTGAAAATGCCTTAAATCCGCCTTGGTCTTACCTTTCTTTGTCCCTTTTCATTCACATAATTTTAAATCGAGACGGTTTGATGATGAAAATGACTAAAGTTTTAGTTTTCACACACGACACAAACTACACGACCATGTTCGTATTGGCGATAATCAAATTGGCGTAATCACGATTAGATTAAATAATATACGGGCTTATTTACTTAACTATATTCCACTTCCCCACTCTAATCCCGCTTAACTCGCTGTCCTCTCTCCAGCGTCCGTTAAATTTTTGCTTTTGTTAGTGCTTTGCTTTTCCTCTGGCTCTTGCTCTCCCTTCCTTCGCATAGCATGTATACATAAACACTTTTTAGGTACTTTGTGTACATGTAGCCTTTTTGTATGTATTCCAATGCCCTCGGTCCTGTACAGATGTTGCAATGTTAGAGTTATGAAGCCAAGAGCCAAACAAAAGAACGCAATTTAATACCATATGTATACATATATAGCTCAGAATCCGCGAGATTCAAAGCATTCGTTAGTGGTCAAAAAAATTGGTGATCGGTGAAAAATTATCTTGTAAAATTGTGTGTAACATAATCAAAGTTAACTGAGTTTTACTAGTGATCTGACTTAAACTAGTTAAAATGGCCCGGAACTCGGAGAAAGCGATGTAAGTTGTACTACATACTTTTCTGTTTCATAATATTTTGCTCATAAAATATATGTTTTTATGCGTGTATGTATTTGTTTAAAATTGTAATGCCTTGTTAAGTTTTGGACCCCTGAATCAAAGATTATCATTAATGTATGTGATATTTAGGCTACCATTGATCTATCAACTTGGAACGTCGATTACAGACTAGTACACATTATCATATCCATATACTGGTTGTTAGGTTGAATGTGTGTAAATATTGTTGTTTTTGAATCATTTGATGCCGATTTATTTAGAAGAGATCATACTAAATCCAAGACCATCGTATGTCTTACTCTGGAAGAATATTGTGCCGAAAAATGATGGCGGATCAAAATATGTTTCAGATGAGACCTGTAATCTATTTCGGCACAAGAAAAACATCAAAATCAACCCGTCCAAGTCTAGCTTTACACAGAAATTAGAAAGACCGGCTCATGGTGTATCTGAATTCTGAATCTGAGTATGGCCTGAAACGGGTTGATTTTCATGCTTATATTTTTACTGTCTTAGATAATTTGGTCATTGGTCACACGGTATTATGTTTTGTAATAACATAACCAGTAGCTAGTGGCTAGTGGTATAAATTATGACGTTAAAGTCCTTGTGTGATGAAAGTTGATCACGGTCAATGGTAGTTTAAAATCGAAAGTCAAATCAACATCAAAAGTGAATCGGAAGGGTTTATGAGCCTGTAACTTTAAAATAATATGTTTTTCTACTGTAACTATAAATGATGGTTTTGTTTGATTAATGTATTTAACAGGACAACGCTTGCCCGATGGCATGCCATGAAATTAGATGAGGAGCGTGGATTTGCCAAACCGGAGAGACGTCCGTATTTATCAACTCTTTGTGAGAGTTTACAGGAAGCTGAAAAGTGGAGAATGCAAATAATTCGAGAAATCGCCAAAAAAGTATCTCAAATTCAAAATGCCGGTCTTGGCGAGTTCAAACTTAGGGACTTGAATGATGAAATCAATAAGTTATTGCGTGAAAAGGTACGTTATTTCAAATACATTTTATCTACTACTTTTCCCGATTCATTTTACAATAAAACATAATACAATCTTGGGTTACTATATAATTACTATGACTTGTACCTGAAATGAATTTGAATTTTTGTCATTTTGTGTATTATAGGGTCATTGGGAGAGAAGAGTAAGAGAACTTGGAGGGCCAGATTTTGCTAAACATGGGCCAAGAATGCTAGACAATGAAGGAAAAGAAGTCCCTGGAACACGTGGATATAAATATTTTGGAGCCGCTAAAGACCTTCCAGGTAATTTATCATCCACCATTTATACAACCTACTTCTGTTAACATAGGAAATCAGGAAAATGTGTGGCATTATCAATTATGATGTATTTTGGTGATGTAAAACGTTTTACAACATGCTTCTTATAATCAATCTAGGCGTTCGAGAACTCTTTGAACCAGATGTAGGGGGTCCAATCCGCAAAACTCGAGGGGAACTCATGAAAGATGTAGATGCCGACTACTATGGTTATCGTGATGATGATGACAACGTCCTAGAACCTCTTGAAGCTGAACTAGAAAATGAATCTGGAAATAAATCGAATTTTGAATGGAGTATTATTAGAAATTACTATGTTAATGTTCCTTCACAAGATTTTATAAGGGAAAATATTATCAACATGAAGAAGAAAGCCTTAACAAAATTATACGTCGAGGGAGAAGCAGATGAGGACTAAACTAACTTCTACGTTTTTATGTATGTTTTATACACAAATATTTTTTGACTGCTTTATATTATTACGATTATTTGTAATAATACACATCATATTTAATATTTAAAAGTGTATGTATTTGTACAATACATACATACATACAAAAGCATGTATGTAATATGTGTATGAAGATACAGGGAAACATACACGTGTAACTTTTAATGTATAAGTAATTCAGTTTGTGTGCTTTAGTCCATTCTTGAAATAATATTTCCGTACCTAATATCCTAATTAAATATTAGGTACGTACTTACATGGCAAAAAAGGTTTTGCAACACATGCAATCATTGTTTATAAAAAGTCATTCTGTGAATTCGCTACATTTTTGCCGTGTAGTTTATAAAAGTATAAAATAACCCTTATACCGGACTACAACTATAATGCTTTGCTAACATAACGTTACGGCGATTTTATACGTTTGTCACCCTTACAGGGTAAATGGCAAGTACATAGTGAAAAAAAATAAAATAAAAAGTATATTTTTTCAGTAAATCAAAGATTTAAAAACTGCATGTTTATTCTTCTAGTAAGATAAAAACTGCAATCGATAATAACTTCGTACATAGTTTTTTGAATTTTAGGCGGACAGTCAACATTTTGTTGAAAATTGACGGGTCAAAAATTTTACACCGTAAGATTATTGCTGTGAAATTCATAATTCGTAAATTTTATGCAACGTGTAAAAATTTTGTCCTTTCAGTTTTAAACAAAATGAGAAAAATCGGAAACGCTATTACATTTTTTGCCGGTCATCTCCTTTTTGTGTCCGCTTAAAATTCGGCTATCTGTACAAAGTTTGTAATCTTACAAAATCACGGACATGTTACAAAATGTTGTACACAGTATATACATAGATCACGGGTTGACCCTTAAAGTTAATATAGATGTGTAAATATAGCTTCCGCATCTATTCTGTTATCTTTTGATAGATGATCCATGATCTATTAAAAGTGAGAATGTTAGTGGAATTACATAAAACATGGCGCATAATTCACAAGTACCAAATATTCTATTGTGGACCTCATAATGGAATTTTTTAGCATTTTTTATAGCTCGTTATAAGACGTAACTACATACATGTGCATATGCAGTGAACTGAATTGTTAGTGGAACATCATCATTTTTTAATATTTATTCAATCGTAAGAGTTTTTCTCATTGACCATTACATTACACCGACTTACCAAAAATGTACATAATATATTTGACTTTGAACATGACCAAGAAGGAAGAAAGAGGTAAAAGGAAAAAAAAAATGACTCCTTTTGCAGAACCCTCAAAGAGATAAAGATGAAGACGAATGAATATTATTAATGATCCATCTGCGTGCTCGTCTACTTCCTCCTCTCTCTCTCTCTCTCTCTCCTTCTATGAAGTCCATAATAATCGTAGTGTAACTCTTATTTTAAAATGTCCATCATACACAGCAATAGTGTAACTGTTCTAATATTTCACGCTTTGTAGCATTTTGCATGGTGTTGCTGCTTGTAAGTTGTTTCTCTCCAATTTTTCTTCTTCATCTTCGTTTCCATTTTACAAATTACGTACATACAGCACGTCATCGTATTATGTGTACAATCATTTTATATTGTAATATAATTTTTAATTCGCTCAAGTTATTATACAAGTACAAGTATGAAAATTGCAAAAATATGTTCTTTTCACTTCTGTATTTCAGTACATACGTACTACGTACATTCCCTCTTACATGGGAGAAGAAACAGTTGCTGTTTTTTATTTCAAAAATTCTAAATACATTAAGTATGAAATAATAATATACTTTTCTCCCTCATACTTGGCTTTCATCTTCCTGCAGTTAGTTTTTAGTACTAAACTTGAAATTCTTGAGTGTGTACATTTTACATCAAATGTACTTGTGGAATCGAAGGAAAATATCGCCCGTTTCCACTGCCATTGTAATAATAAAATTATATAATGTGTATGTACTTTTATGCATATGTAATTTTTTTCTCTTCTCCCCTTTGTCATTTTTTTGTGATTGAAAATGGCAAAGAGTACAAAAAATGTGTACATAAAGCTGTTGTGTTATTTATTATTATTATTGTAGACTCTCTATACAGTACAGTTGATGTGTACAGCAGTGGTGATGTAGTATATAGTAGTACCAATATTATGATAGCGCAGAAATAATACATCTTTCTACACTATACATAGCTATACACTATGTGTATAGCTATAGAATAGATACATTATTTCACTGTTTGTCTATGGGACAGAGTTTGCTTCTTAAAAGGTAAATAGCCTCGTATACGTTGCATGTACATAACATATTTACATCTGGGTATAAGTTTGTAATACAAACTTTGTATGTATCTAGTATCTACATACTACATAGTCATGGTGAGGATGAGGATGAGACTGACTCGCTCTAAAAAAAGTCTCTAAACTTCCATGCACTCAGCATGGTATGGCCCAACACAAAATAAAATAATATTATAATACAAAAAACCATGATGTTGTGTACATTTATGTATATGTTTGTGCATTCCAGGGTATTGTATTGTGTATTTTTTCTCTGCAGTGAAAAAGTCTACTGTCTACTGCATACCCGTACTTTGCTAAAAAGTTGGATTTGGATTACCTACTGCAACTGACGAGTGAGATAGAGAAAGAGAAAGACAGATAGGCAACAGGTGTACTTTTTTGCATATAAAAACGAATACTACGCATAGATAATGTTGGTACATATCATCATCTTTAGTTTTCGTAGTTTTAGTTTGCAATTCGAAGTACATGACATAATGCTCGGTATAGATCTATTGTGTGTTGTATTTTATTTTATGTCCTATACATACACCATGAACACAGATGGATCTATATGTATCTATAACTTGAAATGAAACGACAGTCTATGATGTGTATTATGACATGACGGAGATGGGGGAGATAGAACCTCTCATTCAGAGAATTTTCTATAATATTTTTTTCTCCACTCTTCACTATTATACATAACACTCGTGTTCTAAAATACACAATAGGACACCGGCAGACGAGGAGGGGCTTCCCCTGTCGGAAATCAAAGTTTTGTCTTTTTAGATACAACTCCCTGTATTACATATTATAATGTACATAGCATTATGTGTAGTTTCATCCTCATGTATTGTATGTATTATGTATTGTAAAGGATAGGTATAACCTTAACTTATAGTCATGGATACTTCTTGCGGAAATAATTTACAATGCCAAAAGTATGTAAGTATACTGTGTTGAAGTGGTAGACTTACCTATTTTTATATGGAAAGAAGTCTACAACTACCACATCATAATATGTACATTTCACGAAGGTTCCGATTCCTAACTCCATGTACTCAAATTTGAACGATTTCAACTTTTCCCGTTCTCCTCTCTTCTTTTTTTTCTATTATGTATTCATAAAAAAATGAGCTGATGATGAGGGTTGAGAAGAGAGGAGACTCTTACGTACAATTACAAGAGTACAAATATATATTTTTATATGATTTCCTCTGTCTACCTCTTCTACACATGTTCGTATATAAGTACCTATTCCTTTTCGACTTTTCGAAGAGGGAAGATGACATGAGTGAGCATACATTTAGAAAAATCTATTTTTTTTACTACGGTTCAGTCAGTGTTCTTTTACCAACAATTGCTACACTTGTATTTGAGTGCATATATGTATTGAGTATGAAGCACGATGAAGATGGTGTTGAATTGTGAATTTTTTTATAGACATTAGACAAGTATAATAATTAGAGTACACTTTGCAGTACAACCCCAATTTAGTGAACTTGGATTCGAGGAATTCCGATTGAACATGAAGAATTCATGTTCAAAATTCTAATCACTCAAAGACCATGATTATAGATATATAAAAAGGCCTGCACACATTTAAACCGAACATGAGCTAATTACGTTACTTTCAGACCTTTTACAAATCCTTTACTTAATATGTCATAACTGGTAGGCTCCTGGTCGATTTTGTATTGAAAATATTGAAATACCTACGTGAAAGAAAACATGGATTGAATCAAGCTATTGGAAAAGATTACTTTTACTTCACTGAATCCGAGTTCTACTGTATTTTTTTGTTACTTGCGATCAATTAATAGAATTTGCACGTTTCGTGAGTTTCCTCTTTGTACCTCTATACACTTTTAATACTTACTATTCATATGTTCATAAAAGCTTATTATAGACCTTTATAAGTATACATGATGGTAAAGTTATATAACATAATAGAACAATATTTTATGCATGTACCACCACTTCCCTACATTGTGGAATATGTGCATTGTTTGTCCATACATCCATGTATTTTTATATCTAATACCGCTTATTTACATGCATAAATATTATACTGGGAAGTCAGATGATAATATTTTTTTACGATATATAAAATACATAAATGCAATGTAAGTACTACGTACATTGAGGATTTTTAAACACCAATAGAAAAAATCGCATACACAAAAGTACACCAGACTCTTAAAAATATTATGAATGTTATGAATGATGCTATGATATATAGCCATAGTCATAGCCGGTTAAGTTCCGCCTTGTTAATCTCAGAGAATCTGTTCTCTCACTATTTCGCTGCCTATGAACTTTATCAACTGAATTATTGGTATGAGAGAAAGAAAGAAATTGCGAGAGAGAGAGAGAGAGCGAGAGAGAGCGAGAGAAAGAAAGAAGGAGAACAAGAAAAAAAGAATCAACTGTTCAACATTCAAGTTTTATCAGTATAATGCTAAATGCTAAATATAAGACGGAGCAAGAGAGAAATATACCGTCATTTTATTATTTAATAGTATTAGCACAAGAGCTATAAATAAAACGTGTACGTTACAAATCTATTGAATACATCTCATCTGCCTGCTCTGTGTACCATTACTATTATATACACAGATTTTCCCAAAGGTAAAGGGACTTGGATTTGAATTAATTGAACAGTTCTTTGTAAAATACGTTAATGTTAATATATGTACTGGTATCGAAGAAACATTGAAGAAAATAATGCTATCCAGTATCTTCATACGTAGTAAGTGCATATAATGGAGGGTCAGCCAAACATTGAAGGTTTCTTACATGCAATATGCATTATGCGCTTTTTATGTTTTTGTAATTTTTGCCCTTTTTATAAGTAAGTAGTATGTAATACATTTTTTACTATATACATGTAGGCATATGATTTTATTTTGTTGCTTTTTTTCTATCTTTACATAATGAGAAGATGCAAAAAGTGAGACAGGAACAAGAACAATCTAATAAAAGATCAAAGAACCAGACCACAATCCACAATATATACAAGAAAAGGGATGAGAATAAGAATTTTTGCAGTTTCAGTTTGCAGTGCATGCACGATTCACCTTATAGGTAAAGTTCATTCGACTTTTCTTCTTGTATTTTCAATTTTGCATATACCTGTGTTGTGTATGTATGTATGTATGTATGTATGTAGCGTGTAGTGTGTAATATGTAATATGTACATATTCATATACTTACTGGTAATAGAAAAAGAGAAAAATACATGGCTTTTTTCTTTTATGTGTATACCTTTTTCTTCTTCGCTCTTGTTTCAACTTGACAAAAGTCTCTAATCTTAAGTACAAACTTACATACTTAGACATCAATATATAATATCAACATCAACCTGTTCCTAGTTCCGTCACAATTTACAATCACAATCTGTACTCATGATATTATAGATGTTGATGCTAGTCTGCAACTTATTATTATTATTATTATTGCTTAAATTTGTGCATGTAATGGAGTGTACAGTTTACTAATACATATATATGTGTGTTATGTTTGTACGTATAATGTATAATATCATATCATATTGACCTGAAAAAATTAGACTTGTCAATTATTTACCATCATATGCCATGCCATGACCATGATAATAGTGACTGATACTGATAAAGTGCAGGTATTCCTATCATCCCTATCATTCATCGTCTCCTATTTACCTCTAGCTCTACCCTTCTTTTTTACAAACATAGTCAATTGTCATAATGAGAAAAGACGATAAGATTTAACATTTTTAGTCTTTACACCATTACTTTTTGACTTTGACTTTGACTGGCAAAGCCAGTGCCGAGAGTGCACCAAACAGAAAAAAGCAAGCAATGCATAATATGTATATATTATACATACAAACATACATACACAAAGTAGAAGAAGCAGAGAGAAGAAAAAGGACAAGACGAGATAAAAGGTATAAACTAGAATCATCATTTATCAATTAGGAGTTTTGTCCTCTACTTGTTTCAAGTCGTGTTCAGTGCCCAAAGTGTAATGCAGTGTCAGTAAATTGTTGCACTTTTTTCCACCATGTCCATTACACATTACACATTAAAACATGCATACATATATTATGCATATCTATTTACATGATGATACTGCTACTTTTATCAGTTATAAGAAGTAAACATCCCCAGGTGATTCTTCTTGCGATTCACGAATGTATAATCTCATTTCTCATCCTAATACATACGTGTAATAGGTAAAACGTCTTGTCAAAAAAGCATTTTTTTATAATCGATGTACTTAGAACTAATGTTGATCTTGAATTCAAAATCCTGTAAGTGTAATGGTAACGAACGACCTATATGGAAGTGTGTAATAATGTGGCTGAGTAATATGTATTTGACTCTAAGCATACTTCCAGAGGTGGAATGGTTACAAATATTAATGACTGAATCATGTCATAAAAAAATGATCGGCACTAGTGCCCTGATTTTTTCCAGTCTTCAGCAAAGCTCAAAAATACTGTTTTATTGGAAAAGGAACAAGATATTTGCACCCTGAAGAACTTACGCGGTAAAATGCAAAGATTGCACGTAAATATTGTCGAATTCCATCAATTTCGGTTCAATTTTTACCCCATCAAAGCCCGAGGAATCACCTGAGAGTGTTTACTGTTTAAACTTGAAGACTACGCACACAATATGCAAAGATACAACAACAATGCATGCATATGAATGTGACATTACGTTTTATAGGATATAGTGCAATATGTTGTTGGTTGTTATGCATAGCGTAGCATTGTCGTCCGTTTAATATATCGGTAGTTAATATTTGCTCGAGTGCACAGTCTTGAAAGAGTAAAATACATTATTTGAAAAGAAGATTTAAATCCTTCTTTGCATTAGAGAGGTTCAACTTTTGAGTACGTATAAGTACATACACTGTACACATTGATAATAAATGCATGTGGAATCTGACCGGACTTTTGGGATTCGCGAAAAGAATTTCAAAAAAAAATCTATAATATCCATGAACAACGTAAAATTTATATCCTTCGACTACATTTTCAATTTGTCTCGCAACTCAACGTCAAAAGTCAAGTCACATTTCAACTTGCAGATCCTCGGTATTATACTGTGTACAATTGTCTGCGCTATAGGGATAATGTAAAATATTCTAGACTACATACGGACCTCATATTATACACATGTATGATTATAGGAAGGTGTGTGTAGATTGAAGATTGCAGATTGACTGGATGTAGATTTGTGTATAGATATATGGAAGGCGTATGTGTGCAGGGGAAATAATAAATAAAAATGCTACATAATAAAAAAAGTCCACATGGTATGCATATGCATAATGTATAAAATAAATGTGTGTACATACATACACGATTTGAATACAAGTATAATATATACATAGTAAATGCTTGAGAGAGAGAGAGAGAGAGAAAGATGGTTGAACCATCCAATCCACGTTAGTTGATGTGTATAAGTATAAGAAATACATAAGCCCAAGTGAGGTGAGTAAACCCCTTTACTTTTGAAATAGAATTCAACTTGTCTCACTCTGAACTCAACTCTTTTCTTCTTCTTCTTCTCCTTTATCCATACTACAATATAATACCTATGTGTGTATTATACGGTAGAAGAATTTTATGTAGACAGTTACACTGTGCTCTTTTGCCTCTGTGTATAAAGCATCTGTCTATACAAAATACATATGGTGTGTATGTATGTACATTCAGAACATAATATATAGCAAAACTGCCGGGTTCTCACTGTAAACTTGCCTATTACTCGTACTTCTACTACTTCATCTTCTTTTTACAATTACTGCAGTATATTTTACTATTGCTATTACTACTTGAATGTTCAAGTTGCATAAGCTGTAATAAGTATTTATGTATTATGTATACATACATACATACATACGAGATGCTGATATTTATTAGGTTTATACCAAGAAGAGGAACAACCAAGGCGAACAGGAGTAAAATAAAAAGCACACCACTGCATCTCTCCCTGAATCTGAATCTTTCAACTTCTAGGCAGTGTATTAAGCATTAAGTACATTGCATATTATTATGTATTATTATATATTGTGGGTTGCTTTTTTCTTCTTTCGCTATTGCCTTTGCTTCCATGATGAAAAGCAAAGCTCGCTCCTGCTATAAAGTAGTGCATCTTCCTTCTTTGAATTTCCATCTTTTTCGTTCCTACCCCCCAACTTTTAATACCTGTACGAACACGGTACATGTACATACACTGCATGTACCTGTTTATTAGAGTTTGGAGTCTTTGGAGCTTAGAGTACAATCATGTATATGAGTTTGTGTACAATTTTTTATTGCAATTGGAGACGGAATAAGAATCATGCATGGTATGTACGGACATGTATTTATAACATAATACATATGGTAGTTGTCCATCTCTACGTATGATATATGTATACTTATATGCATAAAGTATGAAATATATCTATACAACAAGGTACACTTGATATATTAATGTATGTGTGCGTATATGGTGCTAGTGTTCGCTTATGCCTGCAGGTTGCCGTTGCAGGTAGAATAATGCATAATACATAATAATATACAACCGAATGGCATTGCATTGTTGTTGGTGGAGAGTTATTCTGAAAAGGACAACAGTAGAGAAGATACAGATACAGCACAATTTAAGAACGGCAACAGAACAGAAAGAGCCGGAGACCAAGAAGAAGAAGAAGAAGACGAAGAAGTAGAAGAAAAAGAAGAAGACGAAGAAGTGGAGGACACGAAAAAGACCAGTACCAGCAAAAGTTGTTCTTCATCATTATTATCATCATTATCGTCATCATCTTCAGTAGCAACAGCAACACTAACAACAACATCATTCCTTGTTCGTTGTTCAAGTTGAGCTCGTCCTGGTTCCTGGTTTTCCCTTGTCTCTATATAATATAAATAATATA